>JAVCKV010221555.1:0-16144 GCA_032274145.1 Herpochondria borealis | reverse complement strand
AGAGGCTAAAGGAGCTTGTCTTTCTCCCGGATGGTTAGATGTCGGTGTTCAAGTTGCTGATCCTGGCTTTGAACATCGGGAAGATATTTACTCTGTGACGGCCGCCGCGGCAGCGGGAGGTTATACCGGTATTGTTTGTCAACCAAACACGATGCCAGTGACCCATTCAAAGTCGGAAGTGATGTACCTCAAAAATAGAACGAAGGATGCCTTGGTCGATTGCTATCCAGTAGGGGCGGTATCAAGAGATTGTGCCGGAGAGGATTTGACGGAGATGAATGATATGTATCACCATGGCGCCATTGCTTTTTCTGATGGACAGAAACCAATTCAGGATAGCGGCCTAATGAAACGAGCCTTGCTTTACGCAAAAGGTTTTGACGGCGTGATTCTCAATCAGCCTCAAGACAATAGTTTAGCAGGGAAGGGGCAGGTGCATGAAGGGCTTGTAAGTACAATGTTAGGAATGAAAGGGATTCCAGCTTTGGCTGAAGAGATGATGGCTCGCAGAGATATTTATTTGGCAAAATACACCGATTCTCGTTTACATCTTTCCAATATTTCTTGTGCCAATGTGGTGGGCATGGTGAAGGATGCTCGTCAAGAAGACCTTAAAGTAACCAGTAGTGCAGCGGTAATGAATCTTATTTTTGAAGATGAGGTGATGCATTCTTTTAATACCAATTACAAAGTCTTACCTCCTTTGCGGGAAAAGAAAGATATAAAAGCGTTGTTGAAAGGATTGAAAAATGGCAGCATCGATTTTATTTCTTCCAACCACAATCCTCAGGATGAAGAATCCAAGAAAGTGGAATTTCCTTATGCAGATTTTGGTACCATCGGGTTGCAAACCACTTATGCTTTATTGAATACCTACTTGGGCGATCAATTTTCACAAGAAGAATTGGTGCATTGGCTTTCGCTAAATGCTAGAAACATCTTTGGATTGAAAGTTCCCCAAATCAAAACAGGAGAAGTCGCTAATTTTACCTTGTTCCATCCAACTAAGAAATGGACTTTAACTAAAGAATCGATTTTATCAAAATCAAAGAATAGCCCTTTCATCGGACAGGAGTTTACTGGTAAGGTGATGGCTGTAGGGAATAAAGCTTTGGTCGAAGAATTTGTTTAAGCAAAATAGCAAATGACTGCTTTCGTCCTAAAAATTTCGCTGGCATAAGAATAAAACCCATCTTAGAGGGAGGAAATATATTTTATCACTCAAAACAAAACAATATGTCAACCTTAGATGATGATTTCGGATACATTGATCCAAGTACAGTGAAACCCTGGTCTGTAGCTTTTCGATATGGCGGATTGGCCGTGCTTATTTCAGTAATCGTAGGATTATTGATGCACTTATTGGGACTGAATGATTTTGAAGCTGAAGCAATTGGAGAACCATCTTTGTTGAATCGCTTGGTACAATATCTTAGCTATGCCATTTGGGTCGCTGCTATTGTATTGGCCATAAGAGCGCACAAAAGTGAACTTGGAGGTTATATTTCTTTTGGTAGAAGCTTTCTGACGGGTTTTGCAACGACCTTAATTATGGGATTACTTTCGGCGGTTTGGACATTCTTTTTCTTCAGTATCCTTGCACCAGAGGCATTGGATATTTTATTAGAAGGCGCTCTAAGCCAAATGCCGGAAGACCAGGCCGAAGACGCGGAAGATTACATGAAAATGATTTTTACTCCTGGCTTTATGGTTGTGATGGTTGTAATTATGTCTTTAGTAGTGGGCTGCATTGTGTCTTTAATCGCAGGTCTGGTTATGAAAAACGATCACCCGAATGCTTAGGGTGAGTCCCTGAATGCTAAAAAGATAAAATAATAATTCAAAATTGAACGAATCTAAAAAATACGGTATAATAGCAGGTGTAGCCACAGTCGGTTACATGCTGCTATTTTACATGATAGACCGCCCTTTGATGCTGAATATGAAGATCTACTGGTCTTCATTTCTAATCTATTTTTTCTGCATGTATAAAGCATGCATTGAACGCCGATCTAAAAACGAGAATGAAGTATTGCTTTTAATGGAAGGAGTCAAAATAGCTTTTCAAACCTTTTTGATTGCAAATGCCATTTTTTACGTTTTTTACTATATCCTGCTGAACTTTGTAGATCCAAGTTTAGTAGACTTACAAATGGAAACCGCAAAGCAAATGTATGAGAAATACATGCCAGCTGATCAAGCGAAAGAGATGATCAAGAATATGGACAAGGAAGGCTTTGAAATGACCATCAATAAAACCATCTTTGAATATGCCAAAGGGGCAATTGTTGGCTTTGCTTTTTCGTTGTTTATAGGTGCAATCGTGCGGCAGGATTGATGGATAAATCACTGTAAAAGGCCCATTTTTCGCAACAAACCCCAGTCAAAATCGTATCCTTAAACTATGGTCAAACCTAACATAGACATCTCAATAGTAGTGCCGCTCTTCAACGAAGAAGAATCACTGAAGGAACTGGAAACCTGGATTGCTAAAGTCATGCAAGACAATGGTTTTGTTTATGAAATTCTCTTCGTAGATGATGGCTCTAAGGATACTTCTTGGTCGATTGTAGAGCAGTTGGCAAAGCAAAATGAATCCGTAAGAGGCATTAAGTTTCGGAGGAATTACGGAAAATCAGCGGCACTCAACGAAGGCTTTCACGCTACCCGTGGAGATGTTGTTATAACGATGGACGCCGACCTGCAAGATAGTCCTGATGAAATACCAGCGCTGTATCGAATGATCGCTGAGGATGGTTATGATTTAGTTTCCGGCTGGAAGCAAAAACGCCACGATCCACTTTCCAAAACCATCCCAACTAAATTGTATAACGCCACTACTAGAATGCTTTCCGGAATTCATCTGAACGATTTTAATTGTGGCCTGAAAGCCTACAAAGGGGAGGTGGTAAAAGCAATAGAAGTATATGGAGAGATGCATCGCTATATTCCGGTCATCGCTAAATGGGCCGGTTTTGATAACATTGGTGAAAAAGTAGTAACACACTATGCACGTAAACATGGTGTTACAAAGTTTGGAGGAATCAAACGATTCATAAATGGTCCACTTGATTTACTGTCCATTACTTTTATTTCTCGTTTTGGCAAAAAACCAATGCACCTGTTTGGAACCATTGGCTCTATTGTTTTTCTGTTAGGATTCGCTCTAGCGACTTATATCGGAGTCAATAAAATAATTCAACTCAATCGGGATTGGCGCAGTGCAACCTTGGTCGCGGACAACCCTTTTTTCTATATTGCATTGACCTGTATGATTTTGGGAACAATGTTATTCCTCACCGGTTTCTTAGCGGAATTAGTAGCCCGTAATTCTCCAGATCGAAATAATTACCTGATTGAAAAAAAATTAGGATCTAAAGGCATAAAAACCAAGTCGGGTGTCTCCACGAAATAGTATTGTCATTCTGGCTCCGGCTTATCCTTTGCGTGGGGGAATTGCCGCTTCTTCCGAACGGCTTGCCTACGAGTTCATTGCACAAGGTCATTCGGTAACGATTTACACTTTTAGTCTTCAATATCCCAATATTCTTTTCCCTGGAAAAACTCAGTTTTCAGAGGATCCACCGCCAGAAGGCTTGGAGATAAAAGTCAAAGTCAATTCCATCAATCCTTTCAATTGGTTGAAAATCGGAAAAGAAATTCGAGCGCTCCGTCCGGATTACATCGTCACCCGTTTTTGGCTTCCTTTCATGGGCCCTTCGCTGGGAACGATATTGCGTCAAGCGAAAAAAAATAACCACAGTAAGGTTGTTGCCATCGTAGACAATATCATTCCGCACGAAAAACGTCCGGGTGATTTCACACTCAGTAAATACTTTGTTGGATCAGTTGACGGCTTTGTCGTCATGTCCAAGTCGGTTGGCACAGAACTCCGCCAATTCACCACAGATAAGCCCATCAGTTACGTACCACATCCTGTTTATGACAACTACGGCGATCCGATTTCTAAAGCCGCAGCTTGTACGCATTTGCAGCTTCCTCCGGAAGGGAAGTACATCATGTTTTTTGGTTTTATCCGTGCTTATAAAGGTTTGGATTTACTAATTAAAGCAATGGCCGATCCTCGAATTCGGGCGCAGAATATTCGCTTGATCATTGCCGGCGAATACTATGCAGATAAAGAGCTTTATGAAGCCCAGATGGAAAAAGAAGGAGTCAAAGATTTATTAATTTTAAAAACGGATTTCATCCCCAATCCCGAAGTCCCTTATTACTTTTGTGCAGCAGACTTGGTGGTGCAACCATATAAGTCCGCTACCCAAAGTGGTATCTCTCAGTTGGCGTATCATTTTGAAAAACCGATGGTGGCCACCCGAGTCGGCGGTCTTCCAGAGATTATTGCAGACCAAGTGAGCGGCTATATTGTAGCTATTGATCCGACTGCTATTGCCGATGCGATTATTGATTTTTATGAAAATAATAGAATGGAGGAAATGACAAAGGCAGTGGTAAAGGAAAAGGCGAGATTTAGTTGGGCACATATGGTAGAAGAAATATTAGGGATATCTTGATGAAAAAATAAGTTACATGATCTAGGTGAAAAAAAGGCTGAAGCCTTTTTTCTTTGTGGGCTTTTGCGAATTAAGTGCTTTGAGTTCTTCTGTGGCTATGTGTTTAAAACCACGCTAAAAGGGCAATCACTACAAACACGAAATTTAACAACAAAAGGCACGAAATTTTTATTTCTAGAGTACCGCTGGGAAATCCACTTTCTAGTAAAGAAAATGAGAAAATATAACATAGGAAAATGCACAAAAAAATAAAAACACGATTAGAAGAAGCTCTTCTCCTTAAGCAAAAAATGTTCTCCGACAATACCCTGTTAGAAGTTATCGAAAAAATTGCAGTCGATACCACCAAGGCCTTTCAAAAAGGAAATAAGTCCTCTTCTGTGGCAACGGAGGTAGCGCCGCAGATGCCCAACATCTAGCTGCTGAACTATCTGGCCGGTACTACCTAGACCGTGCACCGCTTAACGCAGAAGCCCTTCACGTAAATTCTTCATTCGTTACTGCTGTCGCAAATGATTTCGGTTATAACAAGGTGTTTTCAAGACTGGTCGAAGCCAAAGGAAAAAGCGGAGATGTCTTGTTCGCATTATACACTTCTGGGAATTCGGAGAATATATTGGAAGCTATAGCAGCTGCGAAAAAGCAAAATATGCTAGTGGTTGGTTTTACAGGAGAAGAGGGAGGTGCAATGAACAAACAATGTGATTACATCATTAAAATTCCATCAAAAGATACGCCCAGAATTCAAGAAGGACATATTTTGATTGGACATATTATTTGCGAATTAGTAGAAGCAAGAATTTTCGGAGAAGAGAAAGAAATAGAAACCAATTCGAATGTTCAAGAATTAAATCTGTCAAAATATCGTACCCTCTTTCTCGATAGAGACGGCGTTATAAATCACAGAATACCAAGAGCTTATGTCTCTAAGGCAGAAGAGTTTGAGTTTTTAAATGGTGTCCCGAAAGCCATTGCCCAATTTACTCAACAATTCGATTGCATTGTAGTAGTAACCAATCAAGCAGGTATCGGAAAAGGCCTCATGACGACAGAAGACCTCGATGCCGTACATGAACACATGTTGTTAAGACTCGAAGCAGCGGGTGGTCAAATAGACGCCGTGTACTACTGTCCGGAACTAAGCGAAACCAACCCGGAATGCCGGAAGCCAAATTCAGGAATGGCTATACAAGCTCAACACGATTTCCCCGATATTGATTTTGAAACGTCTATTATAGTTGGAGATTCAGGGTCGGATATGGAATTTGGTCGACGATTGGGAATGGCCACCGTTTTGATTGAAGGAAAAGAAGGGGAGGAGGAAGAATTGAAAGATGCGAAGGTTGATTTTCGATTCGATGGTTTGGCGGATTTTGCAAGCTTTTTATTAAAATAGAAATATTCTGTAACATAACTTCATTCATTCATTCATTTAACGTTGCGAACCGTTGCGCCTTTGTGGTAAAACATAATTGGCGGAACGCCAATTCTCCATGTATAGGGCACACTAAATCCACAAATTACCCTATTTTTAAAAAGAATTATAGTTGCAAAAACAACTAGATTCAGAGTTTAATTTCGCGTATTAAGGGAGACTTTGATTTTGATTTTTATTGACATTTTGATTCAGGGCTGTCGACCCGAGATTCCTTTAGAACTTAACAGCCCTGCATTACACCGGTCGTCCATAATCAATCAGCTCCCGATAAACCTTATCCGTTCGCAACACCTCCGCATTCCCCAAAATAACAAGATGCTCCCGCGCTCTCGTCAAAGCCACATTCAACTTCCGATCCACCCCCTCATCAGAATGCGAAATCAAAGATTTCAACTGTCTCATATGGTTCGCACAAAGCGACAATAAAATAACATCCCTAGCTCCACCCTGATAACGTTCTACCGTATCAATCGTCACTAGTTTATCAGGAATATTTTGTTCCTGAAGCACCTGTCTGATCTGTGCAATTTGTGCTCGATATGGCGTAATGATGCCTAAAGAATTTTTCGAAAATTCCTTGTTGTTTTCTTTATAAATATTTTGAAAACTCAAAATCAACTCCGCGATCCGCTCCGCCTCATACCTATTGGTTTTACGGTTGCCGTTGGAAGCAGAGGCAGGCGTGGGGAGAAATAAAACCCGCTGTCGGAAAAGCATTGTTTCCATTGGACTTGGTGACTCCGGAAGTGACCAACTAATCGCTTCAATCTGTTGAGCATGTCGGTCGGTTTCTTCCGGTAAAACCTTCAAGGTCTTACCATAGAAAGCATCACTACTGAACTTCATGATTTCCTTATGCATTCGTCCCTGATGACTCAGCTGAGAATAGGCCCAATGCCAGTTCTCGGCTTTGCAACGTTTGTACAATCGTTCAAAAAGAGAGTTTCTTAAGTTGTTTAAACCAATCTCCTCTAGTTCCGTGTCCGTAATGTTAGAAGCTTCAGCGCTTTGGACAACTACCGCTGGCAACTGCTGATGGTCACCAATCAAAATAAAGCGTTCAAATAATGGCAAGAGACCCAAAATTGCTGGTTCCAAAATCTGGGAAGCCTCATCAATAATAACTCTAGAGAATTGCTTGAAGTGTAATAAATCAAGCTTGGAAGCCATAGAGGAAACCGTAGCGACTACAATTCGATGTGAATTAAGCATCTCCTTTAGCTCCTGACGGTTCTTCACATTACGCATCATATTGTTCAGCAAACGATCCTGGTAAGCGGGAGCTGTAGAAGTTCGTGAACCAATGCGGATATATTCATTTCTAGCCAGTTTGTCTATGTTTTCAATAGAAGCACAAATCTCATCTACCGCCTTATTGGTGTAAGCCAATAACAATATACTTTCATCTGTTTCATTCAGTAAGTAACTGACAGTGTGCTTCAACATAACAGAAGTTTTACCCGTACCCGGTGGGCCCCAGAGAAGGAAGTAATCCGGAGCTGAAATCATCTTCCGATAAATTTCGCCTTGTTCTTCTGTGAACTCTTTGGGAAGTGGAAGTTCTTCCAATTCTGCTTGTTTCGGAGGAGCTAAAGTCAGGAGTAGATCTTTCTTTATTTCCGGAAATTGCATAAAGGCAAAAAGCCCTCGATACATCCCCGTGAAACTACTGTCCATCGAGTCATGCTCTAGATTCCAGTAATCAGCTTCTTCAAAGATTCTGGTGTTCGATTGTTTGTATCGAAGACGCAGCGTAACCTCATTATCCGTAACTTCCGTGATACTACCTTTGAAAATTTGATTAGTCAAAACCGTATCTCCTTGTTTGTTATAAGGATAGAGAATAGCAATATCCCCCTTTCGGAAGTTAGCCAGCGGATGTGTGTTTTCCGTTTTTTTGAAAACGATTTCCGGCGAATCACTTTGTACATCTAACCGTTCGATCTCTAAGTGACTGAGGATGTCAAAGCTTTCAGTCTTTTCTTCAAAATCATTGAGCCAGAGAGAGGCTAGACCGTTGATGTTCTGTATACCCTGAACGCCTGTTTTGGCCAGCATATGTTCGCGTGCAATGAAGGCGGTAAAGGCATGGAAATACTTCCGCTCAATACCCCGTAAATTTTTATAAACGGATTCAAAGAGCGTTAGGTCACGAGCTACGAATCCTTTTTGATTAGGCAACAAGTTTGGCGTAAGCCGCTGGAAGATTCTATGGTCTCCAGTCGCCATTGCCTTTTCGATTCCAACAAGCTGATTACGAACCTGAATGGCTTCAAATTGCTGCGTCTTTGTGACTGGGGCAAAACGGAGTAGCTTATCGTCTACGCCCGAGTAAAGTATAAAGTTGGTTGGTGTTAGTTTGTTATTAAAAACAGACTTTATCATCAAGTCGTACAACAAAGTTTGCACGTAATGATTTTGGTTGATGCCCCATTTGTTTGGCTTAAAAGTCTTTCCGGATTTTAATTCTACAATTGCAGACTTTAAAGGATCTTCCGGGTCTAAGTAAAAAACATCCAAACGTCCTTGTAAGCCATAATTATTGGTATAGAAACTTGGTTCTAAGAAACAATCACTGACCTGCACTTCCGATTCTGAAAAACCCTTTTGAACCATCAATTTTAAATTCAAAAAATGTTTTTGAGCTTTAGACATGATTTCTCTGATTTCTCGATCTTCCAAAATCGTGAAAGCCAAAGGGTTCATCTGAAAAACCTTAGGAAAAGTTTCCTTAAAGGTCGCCTCCGGATTGTTCATTAGTTCATCCAAAAAGAAGTTGGCAATATTTCCAATCATCAAAGGGACGGAAGTCGTAAAAGGAAGGAATTTTTTCAATAAGTAGAGTAGAGGCTCTGATCCGAAATCCTTGAAGCATTCGGCAACCGCAGAGACATCCATTAGGTAATCCGGTTCCACCACGAAAGCGCGGGGACGAAAGACATTATCTTTTCCAATTTCTACATCCAATAAATTGATAATGATCGGTAAGTCAAAGTATTGTTGGATAAAACGAACACTCGCATTAAAATTCTCATTCCGGTCTGCGATATTGTATTGTACTACAATATCCTCTTCTGCATGCTCCTCCGCTCTGGCGATCATCTGATGGGCCGCAGCATCTATTTCTAAAACAGCTACCCGCAGCATTGGCAGGAATTGTTGAATTTCAGTAGGACTACTTTTGTAGAAACCATTCGGCGGCAACAAATCTCCTACTTCTTTTGGAATGGACTGTTCGTAAATTCGAGCGATAGAGGTGGCTAAGGCTTTGAGGCCTAAAGGGTAGAGTTGTAAGGGCGGAGCACTGTCATCACTTTTTCGAAGTAGCAGTTGAGCTTGCTTTCTAAATTCATGTACATAGAATTGCAATTGACGACTGAGGTTGAATTTATGCCCTGCATAAGCCACTCGTGCAAACAAGGTTGTGAACTGGACTTGTTCCTCTCCGGTAGCTTCCACATAAAGTCGATTCATGAGTCGGTAAAGTTCCTCTATTTTTGCACGTTCGCTGAGTCCTTCTTGTTTAGTTAGTTTGACTAATTCTCTGAAAAAGAGACGAGCCAGTTCTTGTTCCTTCATAGAATGTAAAAATAGGATTAATTCGTCAAAGAACCATTCTTCTTTCCGCCTAAAGTCAATTAGAATACCACTCCAAAATCCACTCCGTCATCAAGCCCAAAGCCTCCGGCGCAAACGTCTCCTCCAACTTCCCATACTCAGAAGGCGCCCCAGTTTCCGATCTCTGAAAAAGGTGATTCAATCCTTTCAATTCTTTAGTTGTAAAGTCAGAGCAAGGACCTTCCTCTAAAGCCGCTGCAATAGCAGAAAGATTTTCTTTAGGCGCCACCTGTAAATCCATTTCCCCATTAATGGCTAGTACCGGACAACTTACCTGTTTCAAACAAGCACTCGGTTCGTACCTTAAGAAGTATTCCATCCAAGGATTAAACATCTGAGCTTCTATCCCCGCGTAGCGGTCTTCGAAAGGGCCCTGCTCCTGTTGATCTTTTTTAGAGAGTGCCTGATATTCCTTGTCTAGCATATTCCTCAGTTCCAGCTTCCTTGCGTCCTTGCTTCCTTCACCAATAACAATTTCGTATATTTTTTTGTTGATTCGATTTCCTTCTTTGATGTCTTTATCCGTCTCGCCCATTGCTCTGGAGATAAGTTCTGATTGTAGTAACAATAGTTCTACAATGTTTTGTCCAGGGCCTGCCATAAGTATTAAAAAAGCATATTCTTCAGAGCCGGCTGCGGCAAGCGGAGCAATCATCGCCCCTTCGCTATGCCCACAAAAACCGATTTGATTAGATTTGATCTTAGGGTTTTGTTTGAGGTATTTAACCGCAGCCGCAGCATCTGTCGCAAAGTCAGCGGACGTAGCACTGGCGAAATCGCCCTGAGAATAGGCAACGCCTCTGTCGTCATATCGCAATACGGCTATTCCATTTCTGCTAAAGTGATCGGCAATAATCCAGAAAGGTTTATGGCCCATTAATTCTTCATCTCTATTCTGTGGGCCGGAGCCAGAAATGAGCACCACGGCAGGGAAGGGTCCATCGCCTTTGGGCATCGTGAGGGTACCTGACAATTCGATATTGTTCGCGGCATGATTATGAAAATGTAAGTCGGTGATGTCGTATGGAAATGGAGCTTTTGGTTCTTGTGGGCGGAGCAAGGTTTCCTTTTGGTCGATTTGTGCAAAGGAAAGGTGAGGGGAGAAAGAGGCCGTAAAAAGAACAAGTAGGAGGATTACTTTTTTCATGAAATTATTATTTGAACTGCTTGGAAGAATTTGTAAATCAAATGTAAGGAAAATCTAACCGCAACGGCGCAAAGGAAACGCAACGAAGATGCTTTTTAGGGATTTAACGTTGCGAACCGTTGCGCCTTTACGGTGAGAAAACAATTGGCGGAACGCCGATTTACATACGCCTCGCCAAATAGAATCTCTTCGTTCCAAAAACTAAAAAGCCCCAATTTCTAAAAAGAAATCAGGGCTTTTTTATATCAATAAAAGGGGATATTACTTACCGCCTTTCAATTCACTTTGCCCTAGCGTCAACTTATCCCAGTCGCCTTTAGCAGCCATTTTGGCTTGTGCAGGCCAAGTAGAAGGGTTGTGCATTTTATATCTAGGGCCAGCAGCGCTAAGGATTGCCTTCAAAGTAGAAACCTTTGTTTTAGACAATACAGACCAAGTCATGATACCAGCTTCGTTGAACATCTTTTCGATTTTCGGTCCGATGCCTTCGATCTTTCTCAAGTTGTCCTTTGTAGCTTTTACAGCTCTCTTAGCTACTACTTTCTTAGCAGTTGCTTTCTTAGGAGTAGTTGCCTTTACGGCTTTCTTAGCCACTACTTTTTTAGCAGTTGCCTTTACAACTTTCTTAGCTACTACTTTTTTAGCAGTTACTTTCTTTGCAGTCGCTTTTTTAGCAGTTGTTTTCTTAGCTGTAGTCGCAGCAGCCTTAGCTACTGGCTTACGAGTTGTCATATTTTCACGAACGAAAACGACAGAGTTGTCGATACCGTCGTAAGGACTTTGTACGTAGTTGTCAGCATTCCAATCATTCTCCCAAACGGTATCGTTTACAAGGTAGCGGAACTGGTAATCATGACCAACAGGCAATTCAACAACAGCTTTGAATTCATTCTTAGCTGATTTCATTGTTACTGCATTGGTAGGATTCCATGCGTTGAATTCACCGACTACTTTTACATTTTTTGCACCAGCAACGGCGTTTTTTGGCAAGGTGAAAGTCACCTTACATTTTGACTTACTGAATTGTTTTTTCAGGCTCATTTTAATGGATATTTAATTGACCAAACTATGATAGAATAATAAAAATTTAAAAGGATACTTCATCAGCTTCAATCCTTAATAAAAGGAAAAGAAGTCAATTGATTTTGGTTATTGTTGGTTATTTCGTATTAATAAAAGGAGGGCTATATATTCGCTGGTTTTCAAGACCATTCTGCACACTCGAACGAAGATATTGCTCGGTTTGGCACGTTGTTGCTTTTACATACGTGCGCTTTAGATAAAAAGTTACTACGGTTATACTGGATTTTTGTTATTTGGACACAGAGCTTACAATCTTGTCATTTTATAGGTCCTAATACTATACTGAATTGTAATACGGCGAAGAGTTGTTATTTTTAAAAATATTTCAAGCTCTTTACTTAATCAGACACAAAGGTAGTCTTTTACCAAATATTATATAGGTTTATCTATTAATATTGTGTTAATACTTTATTAAAATTTGGTGAACTTGACGGATTGGTAGGGTAGATGAGCAGTACGTTTCAGTTAGTGGAGTAGGGGATTGGTTAATTTTTCCCTAATTCGTGTTTGGTTGATTAGTTAATTAGTGCTTTCAATACACGGGAAAAACGTTGTGACTATCTCCTCAATTATTCTCTTGATATCTAAGTGCCACCAATTAACTAATCAACCATTTAACAAATTAACTGAAAACCGACTGCCACTGCACTACACCGCCAGTCAAATTACGAACATTGGTAAAGCCAGCTTCTTGGAACATTTGCTGCGCCATTCCACTTCTTGCTCCTGAGCGACAGTGAATAACGACCTCGTCATTCTTGTTAGCATCGTAAGCACTTATGGATTCTGCAACAGTACCTAGTGGGATCAATTTCGCTCCCAGGTTAAATTCTTCATATTCATATCCTTCACGAACATCGATGAAAATGAATGCTTCTTTCTTGTCTAATTTTTCTTTTAATTCCTGAACGGTAATATCCATTTGTAATACTATTGTTTGATTATGGTAAATGTTTTAATAAAGATAGAACGTAATAAGGTCCGTTTTTATTGAGGGTTGAATCCCCGAGGAAGCAAAGGTAGGAATTAAATAACAATTCCAAGCTCGTTTACGCTATACAAAGCTAATCCTGAATAAGAAAAAACCTCAGCTTCAAATCAATTCCCTTGGCGCGCGATCTAAGGGAATTGATTTGAAGTTGAGGTTGATTTCGAACTTGAAAAAGTTGAACTTAAAAAGAGATATTATCTCTGAACGACCACTCGTTCTACCTGAGTCAATTGGCTCTTTCGATCTGTAAGTCGGATAAAGTATATTCCAGCAGGTAAATGACTAATGCTAAGTTGTTCTGACAATGTCTGCTGTAGAATGGTTTGACCAGAAATAGCATGCAAACTAAGGTCATAATCAGAATGGTTGCCATCTGGCAATTGGAAGAACAACTGATCCTTTGCAGGATTCGGATATATTGTCACTTCCAGCTTTGCTTGAACGGTCTCTTCACTTTTTGTAACGCCAGGAGATTCGTTACCGACGATAGCTCGTATCATATAAGCTCCTTCGTCAGCAGTGCTGACCCATACGGAACCATTGGCGGAGTAGAATTGGTGGTCTGCTGCATCAGGGGTATTTCTATCCCAGCCGATGAGAACTGGATTAAGGGAAGAAGCATTCTGCCAACCAATGTAAAAATCACCCACAGGAATATCGACAGGAGTAGCTACGTTATTAAAATCTTCAAAACGATAGGTTGTAAAACCTTGTAAGCTGTCATAAGCCGCATCTACAAAGAAAGGTTTTATCAAATCTTCTTCATAGACCGGTTCGGAATCCAAAGAACCGACCCATACTTTTATGTTAAATAAATTGTCCGTATCCGCCCCGCCGTAATGTGGGAAATGAACACTAAAGCCATGAAGCACATCTGCAACATTGGCGTGGTAACGAACCGCTGCTCTCGGGCCAACAGTAGCTATAGAAACGGCCGCTTCCGCAGAACCATCATCGTAGGCAAAGTAGTTGTCAAAAACGGTGGTATGCGAAACCTCATTATTTCGAAGGACGTCCTCAAAAGAACTAACCTCTGTTAGATTGGGATCTAAAGTGTAAGTTCGTTTTATTTCGAGAAAAGTCTCTCCTGCAAAGTTATTTTCCATATCAGTTTTAAATTGATCAAAAGCCAAAAATGGGCTTGAAACCTCTTTTATCTCATTGGGTGCAAAGGTCGAGGCAGGATCCAGAACCGTGGGAACCGGCATCGTTACACCTAGGCCAATTCCTGTCATGGCATCTTCTTGAAATATACCCGAAGTACTTGCTTGGGCTTCGATAGAAAATAAATTTCTGACTCCATACTGATAACTACTATTCAACTCCGTCGCTTCATTTCCTTCAAAATGCCAGAAAGGCATACTGGAATAAGTTCCTAAAATATCAGAGGGCAATTTTGTAAAAGCCATATCGTCCATGCTGCCATTTGGTTCCCCATCATCAAGTAACACATAATCAAGGTGCCAGGTATCCTGAACAGAGTTGCTATTACCATTATTGACAAAGCGGAATTGAAAACCGTCAAAAAGGAAAGTATCTATAATGGTATTCTCGACTTCTATTTTGAAAAACTCAAAGGGAGGAAGCGAATCGTTAAGTAAGTTAGCTCCATTCACGCCGATTTGATGAACCCAGTCGCCATTTTCATTTTTAAACTCTAGGCTTAAGGAATCCCCCGGATTGGAAGGGTAACTGTAGCCTTTGTTCTCTGCCCAAAAGCTGATCCATAAATCGTTGTCAAATTGATTAAAAGAAAAATAACCTGAAGTTAGAAAATCAGAACGGCTGGTTCCATTATTTCGAGGAGTACCGGTTTTATCTAGCCCATCAAAAGTAGCAACACCTACCGTCGGAGGCTGGAAAGCCATCGTCGTATTAATGTATACATCATCATCCAACCACTTTGTTTTGTCTGGATAAGGGCCATTGTTTGAAAAATCGTCAAGGAAAGGAAAAGGAGCGGCAGCCTCATTGGTATTGAAAAAATAAGTGTAACTATCACAGACACAATATTCATCACATATTTCAAAACAAACGGAATCTACCTCGGCAAAACGACTGGCCGTATACGTAAAGCAAGAATCGGAATTCGTACCATTGTATACAGAGCCTAGTAAAGGCATATCACAGGGACGAACTAGGGTTTCATCCACTTCCCCTAGAATTTGATAATCCGATGGATCAATACAGACTTTTAATATCTGTTCTTGAGCTAAAGTTTGCAAAGGATATGAATACTGTTGATCTGCTCTTTTTACGACCACAGGAAAGATAAATTCATCAAGACAATCATTCGTCAAGGTGTCGAAGCAAAG
Source organism: Herpochondria borealis (assembly GCA_032274145.1). NCBI lineage: Eukaryota > Rhodophyta > Florideophyceae > Ceramiales > Ceramiaceae > Herpochondria > Herpochondria borealis. Next base: position 1,020 of record JAVCKV010221555.1, on the reverse strand, counting down.
TTTTATACGAATAGTATCTGTTAGCCCCAGCTGGACTCCATCGGAGGCATAATACCTTAAGCAACTGTTCTCAAAAACGCTAGTTCCAGAGCTTAAGTCGAAACTAACATCAGTAGATGATTCGTAAACCTCTGTATTATAACAAATGATAATGGAATCACCTGCTTCAACATATAGGGTTTCTCCAGAAGTGAAAGCCCCATCTATATTATCACAATCGTGGTTTCGTTCTACAGCTCCAGCATCGTTCTTCCCAACCAATCTGATGTTTTCCAAATTTTGCTCTTGTTGTTTTTGTGCAGCGGTATTTTGAAGAACAGGGTTGGAACCCAATGGCTCTATTCTAAGCTGAGCAGATAGATTTTGAATCAATAAAAGGCAAGTAAAAAGACTTAATAGAATGCGCATCGGGTAATTGATATTAGAGTGTTAGTGTTTATGTTTTCTAGGGATAAATCATTTCTCATCCCTTAGCTTCGTATCAATATATTTTAGATTGATACTTTGAAAAACGGAAAAGAAAAGTCTTTGTTGCTTGTTAACGATTTCATTCCATGAATGGCCGTATTTGGAGACATCTAGCGAAAAGAATGTGAATTCTGAAGCCTTTCTGATCCAGAAGGGGCAGGTATAGAATATTCAATGGTTTTCTATCGCGAAAAAGACTTCCACAAGCACTTAGCGGAGATTCTAGTAAAAGCCTAGAGAAAGACGCTTGATAATTTAATACTCATTATTTGACATACATCATCAAAAATCCTCATCCTCTTCTTCTTCTTCTGTTCCACCTTCCGCAGTCGGTGTCGGTACTGGCTTTGGATTTGGGCTTGTAGTCGGAGTCGTTGTTGTCGGCGTTGTTGTTGTCGGCGTTGTTGTCGTTGGCGTGGGTGTTGTTTCCTCGTTTTCCTCTTCTTCAGGCTCTCCGTCTCCTAAATCTTCAATGTTGAATTCATCCTTCCCACAATTATCAGGACGATTTTGCGTCAGGTATAGATTAATTTGTTCTCCTACACGAACCGA
>JAVCKV010221554.1:0-47994 GCA_032274145.1 Herpochondria borealis | reverse complement strand
ATACATGAAGGTTCGTAAGACTACACAAGTTGTGGCAACAAGAGCTTGCACTAAGGGGCTAGTTTAGGTGATCCGGGACGTGATTCACTTGGTGTTAGTGATGGAGAGAAATGCGAACACGAGAAATTGATAAAGGACAGGGGATTCATTATACTCGCGAAACTTGCCTAGATTTTAATTCTACACATACTGTTGCTTCCAAGAGTAACTTCCTATTCGCCCTTCGCCGTTCATCGATCAAGGTGTCGCGACTTGATGCTTCGAGCGTAGAACGTGCAAGGGACCGATGCTGGGTTGGCAAGGAAGGAGAGTTTCAGATCTAACTTTTGCACGACGACGGTGATGAGAGTATCGTTCTTACCGCTGTATGTCTGATTTTGCTTTGACCCGTGATTACGCTTGTCGCGAGCAGCCGTCTCCTCGTGAAGTATCTAATGAGCAACGTCAGTCTACTGCTAGCGTGTTGTGCCGCCTCCACAAGCCTTCCGTTCCTTCTTGAGCCCCAGTCTGAAGTTGCAGTTACTTCAACCGGACTGAAGCGCAGTGAATCCACTTACCGCCAGTGAGACCAGAGCGCATGTTCATTGTCTCGTGGTGGGTTTGCAAGATTGTGGAACTTCAAGAGCAGAAAGCGTGTCAAATTTCAATTATTTGTGGGCGTCAGATAGGTACTGGAGTGGTTCGTCTACACGTGCGAACAGGCCCAATCTTCGAGACGCTGTCCTCTACATGCTGCGGCGAGTCGAACCACATTCTTCGACTCGGAATGGTATCATAGCGCAACTACAGTCTATCAATAGTGCAATTGAGGAGGGTCTAGATTTAGCCCTTCTACTGAGTCGAAGCTGGACCTTTTGACCGTTTCCTACTTGTAGCTCATTGCATCATCAAAACGAGCGTGCTGTGCCACCTCTACAAGCCTTCCCGCTCCTTCTCGAGCCCCACTCTGAGGTTCTAGCTAATTTCGCTAATCGAAACACAGTGAATGCAAAAAGCAATTTGAATTACACCTACCTGTACTATCAGTGAAACCAGAGCGCAAGCTTATAGTAAGTATGTACATGTAATTAAAAAAGAAACACATTGCGAGGTAGTTCTAGTCGCTTCTCTGCTAACTGCGCCACCTTGACCGCCTCCTTGATCCCCGCAACCAGTCCAGACCCTCTAGTGTAAATCAACGTCGAAGAAGTCTTGACTGATGGTTCTCTGTGTTTCTACTCCTCACGAACACCACCCTCTACAGTCTAATGCTACAACAGTGTTCCTATTCCGTACACATGTCCAATCGCACTGGGCCCGACCACACATCCCAATCGCTTTGAGTTGCGAGACCGGTACGGTGGTAGCCCCAACAAGTTAGCATCTGAAGGTGCTGCATCATTTGGTGTTGGAGAGGAGCGCAGCGTGTGCTTGTTGCCAATAGTCTTCTCCCACGACTTGTCGCATGCGCATCATGAAGGTATGCTGTGCAGACTGAAAGGTTTCAAAGCCGCGTGCCTTGTTCTGATTCTGTTGTGCGCACTCTTCCATGGTCGCCTTGGCACAGTTGTAGAGCCGTGGATCGTGTTGGAGCAAGCATTTCATCAGCACAACAAGGAACGCCAACATCTGTTCCTTTGCCTTTGTCGTAGCTTCATCTTCTAGTTCTTCCGTGGCGGAAAGGAGAGAAGATAGGTCAAAGGCGTCGTTGGTAGTAGTGATCATTGTCTGTGATGATTCCCCCCCTCTCTTGTCGTGGATTGTGGAACTCGAAAAATCAAAGTTCAAAGAAGTTGATGTTGACGTTCTGTTCAAAACGAGAAGCGCGCCAAATTTGTACAGTCGAAGAAGCGTAGCGGTATTGTGAAAGGCTAGTGCCAGTGATTGTGCGCACTTCGCGCATGACAAAAGGTCGACAAGTTTTAGTTTCTTGCCGACGATGTTCATGTGTGGGAGGCGCAACAAATCAACACCTAGCATGTTGCCGCTACTCTATTGAGCCAGTCTCTTCCTTCAACAGGCATGCCTACTAGTTCTCGTATCAGTGGAGTCCTGCTGGATTTGACAGGAACGTTACATGTTGGATCAACGCCTCTCCCCGGAGCCGTCGAAGCTGTCAACAAACTGGTTGCGTCCAAGAGGGTCAAGCTAAGAGTCCTGACGAATACAAGTAACAAGAGTCTCTCCACTCTCCACCAGCAACTTCACGACATGGGATTTGTCTCGATCGAAAAGGACCAAATCTTTACCAGCGTGTTGGCCACCAAACACTATCTAAAACAGAACGGTCTTCGACCTTTTTGTATCATGGAAGATACGTGTGACTTTGACAATATCCCGCTGGATCCTCCACACAACTGCGTGGTGGTCGCTCTAGCGCCATCCAAAAGCGACTACCAACATCTCAATCAAGCGTACCAGATACTGCAAGAGTTTCCAGACAATCTCATTTGCATGCATCGAGGCACCTACATCAAGAATGAAGCAGGAGGGCAAGATTTGGGGCCTGGTGCGTTTGTGGCGGCCCTCGAAGCAGCATCGGGGAGCATCACCGCCAAGGTGATGGGTAAACCTAGCCGAGAATTCTTTGAAAGCGCTTGCTTTCCTGACGTCGCACCGGAAGAAATGTGTATGGTGGGAGACAGCGTTGCCATGGATGTATACGACGGCTTTGGAACGAATATATTGGTGAAGACTGGCAAGTACAAGGCGGGAGATGAAGAGAAGGGCGCTTGCACAGTCGCTGTGCCGTCCATCGTTGAAGCCGTTGACTATATCCTACAACATGTTGCCATCGACGAGTTTGTTGCAAAGTAGATGTGGACAGCCTACGGTGTCCTTCGATACTTGGAAGTCAAAACACACAAAGATACAAGACAACGAACTGTCAGATTCCAAGAGTGCGGAGTCTTGGCCACTTCACAAGGAGCCAGTGCTCACCGCGGGTTACAGGATGTGCGTGCCACTGATCTTTGAGAGCCGGCCGAAAGCTCGCCGTGTTGCACTGTGGTGGCGTTTCAGGCTGTCGATGCCAGCCATGGTTATATAGCTTACAATGCATGTAACCATTATGCCAGTCTGTATGCAACCAACAATTACCACGATTATAATCAATCTAACGGAATGAAGACTCACTCACGCTCTCAGATGAGACTGTGGGGCTAGCCTGCTCTCTAGCCCGAGGACATAGATGTTTTGAGAAGCGTACACAACGGTTGCTGCTCGTGGACTGCTCGTGAAAAACTAGGGAATCGGTCATTGCGCTCATAAATGATAGTGGTAAACAGGGTCATTTTAGGTGTCATTTTTGCCTTGACAGGGGTCATTATTTCTCTTTCAAGTACCTGTCTCACCAAGAACTTTGTCTCACATTCTCGCTCGTCACACATAATTTCGACACTCCCGTCTATTATTGCATCATGAAGATTCAAATGCTCAGCTTCCTCTCTCTGCTTCTCATCGGCACCACTTCTGCCTATCCCTTTGAATTCTCACTCACCTTGGAAGGCCCACATCAGTTGTGTGACAAGCGAGACTTTCGCATGATTATGCATGGCATTGAAGATACCGTTGACCACAAGGGAACCGAATATTTACGGGACCAGGGTTACCATGGCTTCTTGGATGAACTCGAAGTGCATTTCACTGGAGGAGTTGGACGAATGACACAAGAGAATAAAGATGGCGGCTTGAGCACCAAGTTGGGTCCCTTCTACGGAGAGGGCCGTTGCGAAAGTTGCCCGAAGGATGATCAAGATTCCTACTACTTCCGCCGACGCAGTTTCTTGGGTGAATCCATGAGCAAGCAACGCATAACCGCATTTATCAATGATGACATCCAAAATGACATTGCTGAAATCGTATCGGTCCGAGGGTCACCGGAGTGTGCAGGCACTGCAGGTCAGTGGAAAGCAAACTTTATTTGGCTGTAATGTAGTGGACTCCCTCAGAGGTGCTCATTAGTTGCTAGCACTCTCTAGCAACACACTAATCAAATAGACTCTTTAGAACATTATTTCATACAATGTACACGATCCCTCTCTTTACACCCGAACATCAGAGAACAGTTCTGCCACCAGAGAGCTACAACGTGCTACTGTAGAGTGCTATGATATCAGAAATGCCAACATTATCAACTACCCACTTTTGGCTATTCTAAAACAACCTACACCTCCTGGGCAGCACCACTTTGCAAGTCATAGCCTTCGCCGCGGTCAATGCAATCCAATCGGTTGGGTCCGACTCCGATCCATCTGATTGGCACACCGATCAATTCCTGCACACGCAAGACGTAAAGCTGGCAATTTACCGGCAAGTCGGCAAAGTGCTTGACTGTAGAAATGTCTTCGGTCCATCCAGGCAAGACTTCGTACTCTACTTCCACGTTGCTCAATACTTCCAACGATGCCGGCATCGTATCCAAGTATTCACCCTTGTACTTGTAGGCCTTTCCAATCTTGACTTCCGGCAATCCGGTCAACACATCCAGCTTTGTGAGGTTGAGGGAGCTGAATCCATTAATGAGGGCTGAATATTGCATTTGAGGAATATCCAGCCATCCACAACGACGTGGTCGCCCCGTCGTGGTACCAAACTCGGCACCCACATGTCCAAGGTGATGCCCCACAGTGCCATTGTCCATTTCCAGTTCCGTGGGGAATGGACCTTCACCGACGCGGGTGCAGTAGGCCTTGACGGTACCATAAATCGACCCCAACTTGCGCGTCGACACACCAAGACCAGTCAAGACGGAACCTACAGATGGGTTGCTGGAGGTGACAAAAGGGTAGGTACCAAAGTCAATGTCCAGCATAGTGGCGTTTGCGCCCTCCACCAGAATCCTTTTTCCTTCCTTGAATTTTTGGTTCGTAAACTGGATTGTATCCACAGTCATGCCGCCGACTCTCTCCGAAATCGACTTGTAGTATGCCAACTGCTCGTCCACATCAATCACGAGCCCTTGATGAGCCCGCGTGTGTGATGCAGCAAGTTCCCTGAAGCGTCGTTCAAAGGTGGGCCAGTCCTGAAGGTCGCCCACACGCAGACCGTTGCGGGAAATCTTGGAGGCATAGGCAGGTCCGATACCCTTCTTGGTCGTTCCAATCTTGTGCCTTCCCAAAGTGGTCTCCTGACGACCATCCACTTCTTGATGAAAGTCAAACACCACATGAGCGCGATCACTAATGTAGACGCGTCCATCGTAATCAATTCCCTTGTCAGCGAGACTATCGAGTTCGTTGAGAAACGAAGGGAGGTGGACCACCACGCCGTTGCCAATCACACACGATGCCTGCTTGTTGAGGATACCCGACGGCAAGAGATGGAACTTGTACTTTGTGTCACCCACCACAATCGTGTGACCAGCATTGGAGCCTCCAGCGACGCGAGCGCACACATCGTATTCCTTAATAATGTAGTGTAAGGACACAGTCGTCATTGGTGAGAAAAGGGCAGAAGTGGTGCTAGGCAGCAAGTCGTCGAGGGAGGCAAGTTGTGCAACAAAGCAGCTTGTTTGCTAGCTGCAGTTTGTGGTGACGAGAACAACAAACAACATTCTGGTGTGTGTGTGTTTGATCTACATGTACGTACCTGACTGAGAAGATCAACAAGCTTTCCCTTGCCTTCATCTCCCCATTGAGCCCCCAAGACAACATCAATGCCGTTCTTTTTCTTGACTTCAACATCCTTGCCAGTAGCAAGGGGAGTGGATGCACCGATTGCAGCTTCCAAGTTTGACACCTGCAGTAGATGCCCAAGAAAGAAGGTTAGCATTGTATCGATTGATTCTCAAAGAGAGAGAGTTGCAAACATGGCATGTGAATGTATCCATCACATATTTCTAGGTTGTGAAGACATCCAATTCATACTTGACTTCAGTATCGCATCTTCAAGGTCACTAGATTACATGTACGTACCTTCGAGGCAATCTCCTGCAGCAAGTTCATGACACTGGGGTTGTCACAATTGGTCGTGTTGCTCTCTGGGCTGGACATGTAGAGGCCACCCTAAACAGGATCACAAGGAGAACAAAAAGCATGGTGAGAACAACGTTGCAACAACCACAACAAGCACAACAACAGGATCCATACTACTTACCATGGTACCACCAGCAGCGGCAGCTCCTAATGTCCGCCCGTGACGAAGTATAATGTTCTTGAATATCATGGTTCAATACAAACAATGCTTGCTATGAGGTCACGTCTGGTGGCCGATGATCATCATGGGTTCACCAGTCTGCTCGTCGCGTCCAGAGAGGCGCAAAAGCGTGCGGAGCAAAACCTCAGAGGTTATGAGCCAATGATTTTATGACAGTGCCAATACCGGTACTGGAAAGATAGTCGAAGCACAGACGTAGATGCGTCGTCGCGCTCCAAAGTACGTAATCCTTTTGAGAACCTCGAATCGGTTTCGCGATCCTCTGGCTTCAACCTCTACGTACTCTCTACGTAGCGGGGTACCGTTCTCCATCTTGTGCGAACGATCGAGCAACTACATCTTGTTTTGTGCATCAACAATACATCCACCATGAAGGTCGCCGTTCTTTCCGCTCTCGTTGCATCTGCTGCTGCCTTTGCCCCAGCCTCTCAGGTACGTGCGCGTACGATGGTAGTTGCAGCAATGGAAACTAAACTGACTGTAGTCAAGTAGTAGATATATGAGTGAGGCTTGGTGATTGGATGCTCCATTGCATTGCGCTCCAAGTCCGGGTCCTCCCTACGAACACATGCTTTCGCCGCAACAAATCGTCCCCCTCCTCACTCAGTTCTGTTCTCTCTCTCTCTCTCCTCCAAATAGTCCGCACGCGCCACTACACTCTTCAGTGATGCTGCCGCTGACGAGGCCCCTGCTGAGCCAGCTGCGCCTGCTATTGAAATGTCGAGCTCCATCCCTTTCTTGACCCGACCCAAGAATCTGGAAGGATGGGTGGCTGACATTGGCTTTGACCCTCTTGGATTCTCCCAGCACTTTGACATGAAGTGGCTTCGTGAGTCTGAAATCAAGCACGGTCGTTCATCCATGTTGGCGACTGTTGGTTTCACGATGCAGCAATTCTGGACTCTTCCAGGATACGACCACGTGGATGACTCCAACTTGGGACCAACCGTTGTTGGAGCCAGCGCCATGTTGCAAATTGTCTTCTGGATGGGAATGCTCGAGTTCTGGACCAACAAGGGCAATGTCACTATGGAGAACATGTTCAATGATCCAAAGCGAGTTCCTGGAGACCTTGGCTTTGATCCAATGGGTTTGGCTGTTGGCAAGAGCCAGGAGGAAAAGGATTTGATGCAATACAAGGAACTCAAGAACGGACGTCTTGCCATGCTCGCCATCGGAGGTATGATCCACCACAACTGGGTTACCGGTGATGCTCTTTTCTAGACAACCTACCGATCATTTTGATCATTATTTCAACTTACAGTACTAAACCCATACGGCCCGACGCGTGAGGGTTTCAAGTCATGCAGGATGATTGTCTAACGATTGTCTAACATTCTCATTGACGATCAATCCTCGTTTATTGAGTGTGCGAGCTCAGCTATCATTAGAATAAGATATAGGAGGAGTCTCAAAGCTCATACTCGACACAATTACTGTACTACAATGGAAACAAGTCTGGATAGCTTGAATAGACTTGTTCGATCGACAAGCGATCATCCGAATCTTCAGGTGCCCACAAGACCTCGGCCGAAATGAGGCACTCGTCAACTTGTGCATCACTAGCGATCCTCTGCAACGCAGTGGCTACCGTCTCCTTGTTCTTGATTTTCGGTATCTTTGTCTGATCACCTTCGATACACATGTTGATGGTCACTACCGCCATGGTTGCCTTTCCGATATCTGTACTCTTCTTGGCTGCTTCGAACGACATGTTCACGTCGTTGAACTTGTTGAGGGTTTCTTCGTCAAACTTGCTCCTCGCGTCGACTGACAAGCGTTGAAAGTCACGTGAAGCCTTGCCGTCGTCACCGTAGTGCTTGGAATACGACGTGGCCGAGTGCATGCTTGGTGTCTGTCGGAGCAACTCCAAGGAGACATTGTTGACCAAGTCCTGCACACCCTTGCGCGTCGAAGTGTTGGCTGTTTGAGATAGCTTGCGGATGCGGGACAGAATATTGTCGCCATCCTTTCGATCAGGCACCTCGAGGGCCACTGTCAGACTCGCCACGGATACGCCGGGCCCGAGAGCCGACGAGGACGTTGAATAATCACCATCTCCTGATCCTCCTTCACTCGCTTTCCAGGCTATAAAACCCACAACGCCTCCGACAACGACAACATCGGCAACGGAGAAGCCACCACTGTTACGAGGGTTTTGATAGTAGGCTGGTTGTGGCGCGAGGCGTGGCGAGTAGTAGACGTTGGGTCGTCTGTCGATAATGACAGGGCTTCTGACTCGAGAGGGATAGCTGGTACGAGAAGGTGTAGAATAGGATCGGGTTCGAGAGTAGGATGGGACTCCTCCGCCTCCTCCGCCACCACCTCCTCCTCCAGAAGAAGATCTCCCAAAAGAGCCACCCATGCGACCTCCTGTAGAGGCATTGGCAATTCCAGCACTAAAGAGAACCAATGCCGCAAAGGTGATACCGATCAAGGTTGCTCGGAAACGCTTCATCAAATCGGCAAACTTGGCTCTTTGGGACGCACCAGTTTCCGAATTGCCGCGTGGCGTCATGAACAACGAGGAAGACGACTGTGCATCATGCAGAAACACATGAGGCATGTTTGGAACTGGAGCTATCTTTCGAAGCTGCGATCCACCCAGTTGTCTTATCTGAGGTGATACCGAGAATGCATCACCTGATGATAGGAAGAGACCAGCCACAAGGCTGGTAAAGGCACCAGAAAATCTCATCGTCAAACACTCGCTAACAATCTGCCAAATCTATCCCGTTTTATGTCGTGATCAGATATCAAATCTTTGACACGATACATCCGGGTTTTAAGTTTGGTCCGTACGTCGTGCAAACATGCATACTCACCGTCTGTCCTTCATTCATCTTGTTTCTCAGTCGTGAGTCCAGTCGTGGGTTTATGCATAGCAACTGACTCACAAAGTTGGGAGAAAAGACTGCAAGGAACTACGATTAGTAGATTCAATGCCCACCAGGATGGTGTCGTTCCCGCCTCGCTCGTTGCATGCCCCTGTCGATAAAAGCTTGCGTGGTAGTCTCGAAACAACGGAGAGGACCAGGAATACTAGTTCTTCTGATGACCTCTTGTTCGAATACGCGTGGGGCATGGATGCAGTCCAGAAATGACGACAGGCATAAACGGCAGGCTCTTCTTACTAAAGGAAGACAGAGCGCATGCCCAAGAGTCTTCTTGGCAATTTTGTGTTGCACTCAGCTACTTAAAGCAATCTAACTCTAGCGTTTGCTGCGATCGTGGTTTCAACTAGGCTCTCTTTTCTAAACTGGCAGTGTTCGGAGACTCGCAATGTCCCTGAGGACATGAGTCCTTCAGCGTGCTAAGTAGGCATAGTCTCAACAGAAATCGGAAACTTTTAAGAGCGGATCTTTCCTGGCATTTGATACTTGCAAACAACAAACCCATTGAATGCTTCTTAAAAAATCTAAGATAAGAAGGCCTCCTCTAGGCCATACCTATCGCGGCAGGGTGGACACTCTGTCTGGTCTTCTTCTGACAGTAAGTAGTACACGAGTGTAAGATGTGAGATGGGTGAGAGTCTAAAGTTTGTTGTAATTTTTTAATCCCACGCCTTCAACTGCTACTATGGTCTCCAAAGTGTCGAAATCTCAACTATTGGTGATTCAGTGTGACCAGTATGTAGGAAGTCTTGAAAAGTACAACAATAGCTGCCGCATTCGGTAAACTGACTCACGACTTCGACCGTATCGCGACTTGTTAGCTATGTAGATGTGTGCCCTCGAAAGGAGACCAAATACAGGAGGTCCTTTCCCATTAGACAATTTAAGCTTGGATTGATTCGTCCAGATACAAGCAACGCAACCCATTCAACCCATTGAACGGCACGAGTGGGTACCTTTACTGTCTCGTAGGAAACGCAGGTTTGTAAGTAGTTTTGGCTGTCCTAAATTGTGGTTTTGCCGGCCGATACTCTAGACTAGTATTGCTGCGATGGTGTAGCTGGGAATTTTGCTCGAAACTCGATACCTCACGCAGAACGGGTTAGCGTACTAGAGTACAAGGCACCCAGTTGTTGTTAAGGTTGAGAAAAGACCGCAGCATAGCAACAAGAATGATAATTCCTGCTGTTGATGTTATATACCCGCAGAGATGGTGGTCGTTCCCGCTTTGCTCGCTAAAGCGTTTGTACACTCCTCGTGTCTCCAGATATATTGGCTTGTCGAGAACTAAACGAATAATGTTCTGATAAGTATTCTCGAAAAGGAGACTTAATACGGGACTTCTCTAGCAGTGAACACATGCGGGGCTTGGATACAGTCCTGAACTAGTAAGAAAGCCATCGAAAGGCATACCAGGTGGACGGCTGACAAAAGGCAGGCTTACGCACGGCATGCTGTTGGAGTGCCTACGCCCTCTGTGATAAGAGTCTCCTTGATCCATTTAGTATTGTATTAAAGAGCTTGTCGTAGCAATATGCAAATAGCTGATGTTGTGACCGTCTTTCCGAAGACTGGGATGGTCGTTCCCGCCTTCTTCCCCAAACTCTGTCAGTGTTCGAAGACTCCCCAGTGTCCCAGATACCCGCTACCGGTGCTAGCTGTTGAGTGCTAAGCAGGCATATGATACTTACTGGGAGTATCCAGTTGAGTGCTTTTAAACATGGATGTGTGGAACAGCTTCAGTTCTCTAGAGTCGAGAGAGAGCGTAATAAATTTGTTATTCCAGGGCTTCTTCTTGAGCGCCAGTCTATGCTGAATCATGCTTTCAACTTCCATGGTCTCTAATGTGTGCAAAGACTTGCCTTCTTCCAGCTATTAGTTGTTGAGTGCTAAGGACTTTTCGAGTGGACCAAATACGGACATCATTGGGGCTTGGGTACGGCCCCGTGCGGAAAGGCAGACTGCATCGATAACTATTTCAAAGGTACTCGTAGCTAGCTGTGGCGGTTTATCAAACCCAAGATAATAGTATGCTCGTAGGGAGCAGATGAGTTTTCTCGTAGTTGCGTCTTTCACCAAACAGTTCTAGCAGCTGTAATTAGTGTAGAGGATGTTCCAACAGGGATGCTTGTTTCCGCCTTCTGCTCTAACAGGTGGAAGGTTCTCCACATCCCTGCAGGGACTGGTCAGTTGAGTAGGTGCTCACATTTTGAAGGAAACCAAACAGCTCGTCTACCCGATTTGATAGGCTATGCTTGAATTCGTCCAGGTACAACCCGCCGAACTACCTAATTGCGGTCCCTTCGTCGTATCGTAGGATGCGCACTTCAATGTAGGTCTTTTGAGAGACTACACGGCACACAACCAAGCTATGCTAACACAGCGAAATGTACTCTCCAAGAGTTGTCTAATAGTCGTATGGATTATACCATTTTGCCCCTATAGCGGCAATCATGCAGCTGGACACTCAGCTCCCGACCGCTCGACGACCTCACCAAATTCTCCACCGTTGTATGAAAACCCGAGCCCCACACACGCTTGGCCTGTCTCCTGTCCTGTTGGCATGATACATCGACAGTGGGGGCACAGAACGAAGTGGGCCGTCTTCACGCATCCCAGATCAGCCTCGCATGACCAACAACCATGCCGAGCAATGCGGTTCTTGGTAAGGGCTCTAATGGTCTCCCCAGACCCCAGAACAGGTAGAGATAACCCTGGCGCAACATGTATCCATTGCATATCAGAAGTACAAGACTCTTCCTCATCAATCGTTTTCGAATCAATAGTCTTGCTCTTCTTTTTCTTTTTCGTGTTGGTCTCTTCCGCCAACGGTTGACTTTGGCTTCTCTGTGGCGTCTCGCTTAGTTCAGGAACCTCGTTTGATTGGTCCGTGGTTGTCACATTGATGCTTCTTTCGACTACAACGGGTTGCTCCGTTGTGTGGGGAGATGGTAGTGAGATCCCCCTCCTCAATGGGAGTTCGTTGTTGCTTTGGCTTCCTTCTTCAACCATTTGATGCCGCGGAGGTGTATAGGAGAACCTTTGTCGAGGGCGTGGTTGTTGTGGTGAAGACACTGCTCCGGCCTCCACCACGTTTGACTTACACCTCGGTGGCGAAAGACTTGAGCGTCTTGTTTCATCTCTCGAGAATCGAAACATGATAGCTTATTATGGATTCAAATCAAGAACTTTATGGGGCGTTCTGACTTGTCTTGAAACCTGAGGTCTGCGTAAGTTGTCTGTATGTTGTGTTCACTCTAAGTTGATAGACAAAGTACTCTAGTCGGTATTGTGCTTCGCGAGAAATGTGTGAGCATGAGTAGGCTGCAATAATTCCCCACTGAAATGACCTTGATGAAAAGAACCGCAACCATCAAACGTGAATAATATTACACAGCTCTGTACTTTAGACCACCTGAGAGAGGAAGACCGTGTTTGAAAAAGAGCCCTGGGTATGTCGCAGCGTTAGTCGCAGCGTAGTCGCAGTTTCTATTTGAGATGTTTCAACAAGACGCAATATTGACATTTTAGGATGTCTTTTGTACTGTTTGCGGCACCAGGCACACGATACTCGGTGCAGGGCTGTACTATGTTCAACAACTGCCCACCGTGTCGCAAGGGTCGCAAAGTCTTTCAGTTAGGCCCTCCAATGACCCCAATAGACTGGCTGTTTAGAACACAAACTGGAGGCTCGTGTATTGCAGACATGGCACTTGTTCCATTGCCAGTTGCCATTCACTTGTCTCATATATCACAACGGACTGCTTCCGATTTCTGTTTTAGTTTTCTTATTTCTGATTTGGTGACCAGGGTAGATTTCTAGACGTCGTCGTGCTCCTTGCTTCTGCGGCTCCGAAACCTGTGAAAATGAAATTCAACTTGTGAACGAAGCTCCTCGAAGAACCGTTAGTGTTCAGACAAGCTACATGTCTTAGCCTGTATCTCTGTTCACTTTTTCCAAACCTTATGACCATGTCGGCCAAATAACAAATCTAGGGGTAGCCTTTTAGCAATCTTTATAACTTATGATAGGAGCACATCGGAACGCATCCGGTGACCCGTCGCGTTGCTTCCATTTTTAAAGACTTGCGCCTAGTAGCCACCAGAGCGTGCACCGTGTTGCAGAAGCGTTTAATGAGCCGCCACGGATATCATCATGAAAGGGGCCCAAAGTGTCCACCAAATTCTTGGATCCTGAATTCCATAGCCTACGACGGCAAACAAGAGGTAGGCTGTAGTCCAGCAGCAACGATGCCTTCGGCTTTTAGTCGAATGTATCATCATTGTAGAGCAAGCCACAAATCCAATAGCGATGGCGGTGACGGTATGTGCCAACAACAGACCTGCTGCATGGTTTGGCAGGAGTGGATCAGCATCAATCCAACCATGGTAGAATAGGAGAGCTGATACTGCCAGAAAACCTTCGTCGACTGAGCACAACTTTGTACCCAAAATAAGACCCCTTCGTGGTTCTAGCTGATGGACGACATGAGGTGCGATCCACAACAAGCAGAAGCAGTGTCTCCCCGTATTGAACAAGGTGGATCCAATTGGCACGCCAAAGATAACCCCAGCCACAGCACAGTACCCCATATACACGCCGAAAAGTCCATCGACCACATGATCAAGAAATCCTCCGAAGCTGGACGTTTGTTGGGTTCGCCGAGCATGTTTGCCATCCATATTGTCGCACATGTGGTAAAGTGTCCAACCAATGCAAACCCACTTTTTGGCACTATCATGGAGGTGGAGTACTGACTGGCTATACAATATAATATCTTCATACTCGTAGAAGTCTATAAACTGCATGTCAATTCAACAACATCTTTTGTGCAGATGTCTTCGTTGTTACGCAGACCATCCAATCAGCTGGCAGCCATCATCTATTGACCCGAATGCTGTTCTCTTTTATGAGAACCCTTCGCTTCACACACAATAATAGTCTTTTCATCATGTGCCAGTCTCCTCCATCCACACCAATGATGCTCACAAATGCAAGCAGTTACTGCTACAATTGCAGGCATTGTAAGACTTGGGCATTATGATATCTCGAGCACTGACTTCATCGATGCGATGGACGCGGGGATCACAAGCAACTCCTTTGGCCCGCTACGCCGTTCGGCGACCAGCCAGCACTCATACCTATGCTCTTGACAAGAAGAAGACGACGAGGCAGTTTTCTGCCGAGCCACTGAAGCCCGAGACGGCTGAGCTCGCGGCTGAGCCTGAGCCTTGGGGCACGATCGTTGGAGGCGGGATTTTGAGCTTTGGTGGTCTTTGGTGGCTTGCTGGTTTGGAGCAAGAAGATCACAAAAAACTTGAGGAGGAGGAAAAGCTGGTGAGGGGCGACGCTGAGTATGATGGTCCTGCGAAGATAAAGCCCAAGCAGACCACCTGGTTTAAAGCTTTCTAACGATGCTATCGGGATGAGCTCTTTTCTAGAACCGTAACATTGTTTTATAGCTGTCCTATTTGCTACTCATCACTATTTTCTACCTTCGTCTCTCCTTGCTCTCGCATTGCGACCAAGTTGAACTTTCCATAGTCTTTGGCGTTCTCAATGATGGACATTAAGCATAGTGTTTTGCATATCTCAATCCAAAGAGTGTATTGTGGCTTCGACAAGTTCACTGTCCACGTTACCGGCGCTTCTTTTGCCGCCAATTCAATCACAGCCTTAGTCTTTAAGTGACCACAAACTCGCCTTTTCACTTGGATGCCGAATGTTGCAGCTTTCGTGTCACTGTGTAAGGCAAAGAGATGCCGCGCCGCGTGTGATATTTCAGCATCATTAGCAAAGCAAGAGGCTTGGATCGGAATCATTCGAGTGACGAACCGTGAACTCGGTGCTGTGGCAGACCCCTCCCTCAGATCCTCGAGAACTTTTTTTACCGTTGCAATGGGGTCCCACGAAGGAGGTGATTGTGTGGATTCTTCCTTATCCTCCACAGCTTCCTCAGGCTTTGCAGGTTCTTCTTTTTCTTCCTCGGTTTTCGATTTCTTAGCTTCGGGCTCGTCGTTGCCGTCTTCAGCCTCTGGCCCGTGCACTGGCTTAGTATCTGAAGTTCGAAATTGAGGCACTATGTTGCAGTCGGGGAGCGTGCACAGCAGAGTTATCGTTCCACGGACGCCGGTGTTGTATGCAGAAAAGATCTGCTTCTTCCCTCTCTTACTTTTCAGCTGCTTAATTTCATCGTCTAGTGAAAGTGGTTTGCCATCATCGTCCGTCGGATCATCAGGGGTTGTCGTGTCGTCTCGCACGTAATGATTTAGAATGTCTAACGCCTCAATCCGGCACTTTCTCTCTCGACCCGTCTCACACGTCAAGAACACACCAGGACCACCTCGCTTTGGGTTCCTTTGACTGGGATGGGAAAGATACTTGCGTTTCTGCCCTGCGGATTGGCTCATCGTCAACCTTTGGAGCGAAGTTTGTTGTGTGCTGTTGTGTGCCGTTGTGTGTGCCAAGTACAGTAGGCCAATGATGGTCTGTACGCTGTCAAATTTGGGGTGCCAAGTGTCGCAGGCAGAGGGAGGTTCGCGTTATTCCTTTTTGCGACAGAGAGGCTAAAATTCGAAAATGAGGCCTCTCTCCTTGACAGATTTTGTTCTTTTCCACAACACACCATCGGCTTTTGCACTGTACAACTGACGACCTAACATTTCTTTGGGGTGCTGTCATTGGTGCCAACCATGGAGAAAGCTTCAAAGTTGCATCCGTCTTGTCAGCTGTTGGATCTCGTCATCGACCTGGATTGGGAACGTGTGATTGACCATGCCAAGAATCACCCTGAAGATGCTGCTTTTCAAGATGGCGATGGACTGGAGTGTCCCCTCTACCTTGCGTGTCAGTACTCCGCACCGACCAAGGTAGTGGCGGCGCTGCTTGAGGCTTGTCCAGAAGCTACTATGATTTCCTCGAAACGTCGAGAGATTCCTCTTCACACCGCGTGTCGGTTTGGAGCGTCGGTGGAGATTCTCAAGGTGTTGACAGCAGATCATCCGCATTCTGCACTGGCAGAAACGCGGTCTGCCAAGACTCCCCTGATGGCCCTGATGGAAGGTACCATTCATCGTGAACAACCAGATGATTCCGTTATGTGGGCAAAGGTCAAAGTCCTACTTGAGGCTGTAGCAAGAGCCCAGAATCTTGCCTGCAGGAGGAATGGGACGTTATTGCTTGTCCATGCTGCCATCTCTTTAGGTTCATTGGGTTGCCCACCAAAGGCTTTGGATATGTCCTTGCAGCATTTTGCAGATCACACAAGAATGCAAGACCCTTGTGGTAGGCTACCACTACATGTAGCACTACGACAAACCAAATGGTCTGTCCAGCTGCGTCGCCGCTACAAGCCGCGCGAGAACTATGCAATCATTTCCCTTCTTCGCATCCACCCAGAAGCAGCGAAAGTGCGATGGCGCGGCCGCTATCCCCTACAATTGGCGGTTGCCAATGGCCACACATGGGAGAACGGAGTTCAAAGATTGTTCGAGGCTTTTCCAGAAGCTGCCCTGGTGGTGGACCCCAAAACGAAATTGTTGCCCTTTCAAACTGCTGCAATTCCAGTTGGGCAGTCAACAGCATCTCTCGATACAATATTTCGGCTCCTGCTAGCGGAGCCGCATGTTTTGGATGCCTACAAGAGACCGATGGATGATATCAGTCAACCACCTCCCCGTGGTTTCCATCCCGCTGCAGTGGTGGCCTTGGTTGCAACGTTTGTCGCCATGTCCTTCGCCCACAGCGAGAAAATGGCACGATTGTGAGCCAAAAGCAGACACAGCATGGGCCGTCGAAGCAACGAGAAAAGTGGTAAGTAATACGGAAAGCTACTGGTTGTATTTCTCGAGCAACTTAGTTGTCCAAGCCGCCGCTTCGGTGACTGGAGCTAGCGACTCTATAAAGCGAATTATCTAAGCCGCCTCTTCATTTGGAGCCAACGGGTCTTGATCTTGAATTGGCATAAACTCGTCGAAGCCAGGTTCGCCAATACCGTCTTGTTCAGGGTCAAATTCAAATGTGGGCAACGGCGGTTTCGTCAATTCATCGATAACCTTTTCGGTACCCCAAAGAGGTTTCTTAATAGCATCACGAATCTCAACAAACGCTCCCTTTTGTCCTGGAATGGCTCCACGGACATAGAGGATATTACGACCGCGAT
The DNA here is from genome assembly GCA_032274145.1 of Herpochondria borealis. Lineage (NCBI taxonomy): Eukaryota > Rhodophyta > Florideophyceae > Ceramiales > Ceramiaceae > Herpochondria > Herpochondria borealis. Next base: position 30,803 of record JAVCKV010221554.1, on the reverse strand, counting down.
CAATCTTTACGATACGCAAGTTTTGCACTGTGACACGATCCGTACCCATGCGACCCGCCATCTTCTTTCCTTTGAAAACCTTGCCAGGATCTTGACACTGGCCTGTGGAACCAAGTGCACGGTGCGACTTGGAAACACCGTGAGTAGCAGGCATACCAGCAAATCCCCATCGCTTCATGGCTCCCTGGAAGCCCTTTCCTTTGCTGATCCCAGCAACATCTACATTTTGACCTGGCACGAAGTGGCGTGCGTGGATTTGGGAACCAATCTCTGGAAAGCAGGAGTCTTCAGTGACTCTGAATTCACGGATAATATAAGGAGGGTGTTCTTGCACTTGAGGGATATCCTTGTATTGGCCCAAGATAGTGGCCTTCACGTTCTTCTTCTTGCGTTCGCCAGCACCAACCTGAACTGCCATGTATCCGTGTTTTTCCATGGTCTTGTGACCAGTCACAATGTTTGTATCCATGAGAAGAACAGTACAGGGGTGCCGCTCGCCCCATTCATCCCAGACTGGCATCATGCCGAGCTTGATACCAAGCCCTCCACATCGTTTGTTCCGCAGGGTCCAAACGTCTTCGTCGTCATCAAACATCTCCAAATGTTTGGCTGCCACCAGGGGTCTCTTTCGCTGACCAGGTTTCCAGTCAGGATTGAACTTTGCAGCCTTTTCTTCTTCTATAAGAGCAAGTTCTTCTTCTAGAATTTTCATGGCTTCTTCCTCGCTTATATCAATGTTCATTGTCTGAATACTACTCTCGGTCTTGAACTGTTCAAAATCTTCATTGACGTCATCGTCGCTGTCGTTCCTTTTGAATAGTTGAGTTGTGACTGAATAGGGTCGCAGCACGGCTCGACGACTACACACAACAGCTCGACTGCTTCGAGCGGCAGCTCGAAGAAGGAGTGAGCTCATGGTGGCGTTGCTATTTGTTATTTTATGCGATGGCTTGCAATCCCTCGATACAGAAGAGCGGACAGACGTTGGACTCACGTAGTAAACTGATGGAAGGACGGGCGGACAACTTGCCTACTCTTTTTTTTACAGAGCCGTGTACTTCAACCCCCAACATCAAACTGAAGTAGAGGACGTACTTACTCTTGCCCGCAACAACACGCCATCGTGTTCTCTTGCCCTATGCATGTACTCTACGTTACACTGTAATCTAGAAAGAACTAACTAACTAATACAGTAAGGAAAAAATTTGAATCGCTCCTAGTAGCATGTAGAATCCTCGTCGCCCTTGTCGTCCCGACAGCCCTCTCTAGAGGAGACACTAGCAGAGAAACGGGAACACACCTGCTACAACAGCTCCGATGGTGGAGCATGGGAGCGGCCACTAACCGAGCAGAGTATGTGTGCTGCACGTACTGTACCGGTAGATATTGGTCTCTTGTTTGAGTCGTCTTCTCGCGGCGTCGCGGCGGCGGCTTCTTGCTCCTTCACTTGTCGCAAGAACCGCTTGAGCAGCCTCCCAGCAAGCACAGAACGTTTCAAGAGCATACCCTAATGTTCCGAAAAATGCATGGGGTGTTCTATCGTTTGCTTTGCTTGATGACAGGCAAACTGACGGCGGGTGCTGATGCCCAGAAAGTGAAATTTCAGAAGCGTGCTTGTTGGCAGCAAACGCCCCCCTACACCGTTGTGGGTGTGATACCTTGGCTTCGTAGTGTTCTTGGTATCACACTGATTTTTTGTCGCCTGTAGCCACAGTGATGGAATGAACTACCTGCTGTGGTAGTTCACAAGACCAACTTCGCAGAAGCCCGAATACGAGCGAGGAAGACACCACACCGGCGGCATGGTATACTGCAAGTAACAGTTCGTCGCAATAATCTGGCTAAAGAGCCCTCTTTCTCCTGGGTCCTGTCGGTGTACTTGCTTCTCCGTGCTGACTGGAGGCTCCGTTCGGCCTTTCCTTTCAAGCAAAAGAACAAGAAGAAGAAGGCGCCGGCCTGCGCTGAGCTGCCGCCCATCATCCTGACAGTGGTAGAAGCAGGGGGGGGGGGCTACCTGGAGCTCATGGGGGGACTGCCTCAAGCAGTGTATCATTTCCTTGCCTCGTGGTGTCCGCAAAGTACCAAACTTGGCAAAGGAGAATTCGTCTTTACGCGACCATGGAATACGAGGATGGAAGACGATCTCCCACCAGCAGTCGCGCTGTCGTACCCCTCCAACACTGGACTATGTTGGCAACCGTGATGAGCGGTTGTGAAGTGGCCTCGTTAGTTTGATGTGCTTTTGCAGCCCAACCAGCACAGCAAGTAACAACAAGAAGCACTGATATATCCATTGGCATCCCGCGGATCCGCTTCTCAGGCCAAGGATGCAATAAAAAAAGCGCACGCGCGTTCTGGCTTCTGGCATAATAAAGAAGCACGTCGCGGCCGCTGTTTGGAACGCCGACTATCCAATGGAAGTGTCTGCAAAGAAGATTCAATACGGTATTCAACTTCTTTTTGGACGAAAGCGCCAGGTTCAAGCAAGCGACAAATCCGAATTCACTTTTCGCAATGATACAGCTATGTACTGTACGGGGATGAGGTACGTGTAGATTTCTGCATTGAAACGCCCACGCGCGATGGCCGGCGGTATGGTCAGTGTCGAAGTCATTCCCCAACTCTCGTATCTATTGTCCCTTGGCGTGGCTGTCTTTGCGTTTGACTTTGCCGGATCGGGAAAGTCCGATGGGGACTATGTCAGTTTGGGATATTACGAAAGAGAAGACCTTTCCTGCATTGTGGCGCATTTAAGAGCCACCAATGTGGTATCGACCGTGGCACTGTGGGGACGCTCCATGGGAGCCGCGACGGCCTTGATGTTTGGAGATCGGGATCCGTCGATTGCTTGTATGATTCTCGACTCTAGTTTTGCCGATTTGAATCAATTGTGCGAAGAATTGGTGGAGAAGGGGCGCGAGCAAGGAATTGTGGTACCGAGCTTTGTGGTGGGCATGGATATGAGGAATATCAATTACTAGTATTAACCACTCAAAATGACTACCAGGTAAAAATCCAATCAGATTTTTACCAAATAGCTCATTCAAACATTATTGCTTGTATTGAAGAAATAGATATCACAATTTTGATGGGACCGATCTTCTTACTTCATTTGGCCAAAAACCAAGTCTTTTGCCTTCATGCTTCGGCATTTATTATTGAACAAACATGTTTTATATTGATGGCAGATTCTGGTACTGGAAAATCTACTATTGCTAGACATATTCAACTAAACCAAATAGGACAACGTATTGCTGATGATATAGTACCAATTAAGATTGCTGGGGATAAAGTCACTCTTTTACCCAATTTCCCACAACTTAAGCTACCACAAGAGGAACAGTTCAAGGGCGAAAACATTAGTCAAAATACAGTGCTCTTATTTGCTCAAAATGTTGTGTTTGGGGGAGCACAGTTTCAGCGAGTCAATCGTGTTTTGTAGTGGGGGATGGGGGTGAATAGTGTAAGTACACAGCATGTTGTGCATGTACAGGATTCTCCCTCATCCCCAAGGAAAGGGTCCGTACTTCGCCCGTCTCACAGAATGTCCGACAACCCCGACAGCCTCAGCACGTTGAAAACCAACTTGACAGCAACAGCAGAAGATAGTCCACTCGTTCCGACCAGGTGTACATCAAACATTAGCAGTAACTGCCACAACCACATTCGTCACCGTCATGAAGTTTGGCATTCCGTGCCTTGCGCTTATGGCGTCCGTAGCCGGGGCGTTTGCGCCGTATCAGTTTGTTCCCAACCGTGCTTCCACGTTTGGCGCCCCTCGTGGACAGGTCCAAGTCAAGCCCCCTCCCTTCCGTTTCTCTTCTCACGGAGTCGGTGTTACTGCTTTGAAGAGTTCCAGCGGCTCGACTGAGGACACGTTCCTCAGCAGCATCCGTAATGAGGTGAAGAAAAAGGTGGAAGCCGAGGGGAAGGTGTGGAACAACAAGAAGTGGAACAAGACCAGCGCTAATGCCAGTTTCGTCAGGGAGGTGGCATGGTGGCTTAAGAGTGATGAAAGCGAGGATGAAGATGACGTCGTGGACACCGCCGCTGGCCTCATCCTCTTCGGAATCACCACAGAGAAAAAGCTGAAGAACGTGGCTGGAGCTCCTCCTGTCCAGAAGAACTTCCGCGAAGCACTGAGTGGCAAAGGCATCCCTGATGCAATCTGCGACTCACTGTTCATCAAGTATGTTCAACCGACAGGTGAGTCAAGTCGAACCCGTATCGTGAATGTCCGTGGATGGAACTCGCGCAGAAGCAGAAGTAAAAGCGATTGCTGTCGACCGCGCCTTCAATTTGATCAATTCATCCTATCGCAAGCTGATGGGTGCGACCCTGGAATCGCCAACTCACTCACTGTGTTGCTCTCATGCCTTTCTCTTACGGCTCCCAGAGGTCTTTCCCGACCTAGACAAATGTATCAAGAGCGTCAAGGGCATATCAATGCTGGCCTCTCCCATCGTCACCGACCTCCCATTCATCGAACGTCCGGATTCATTTCCAAAAAGCAAACTACAAGGTTTTGTGATGAATGAATTGCCAACAAACCTCTTGGACGAAGGCAGCGAGCGCGCGCCTGTCGTTGTTGTCATCCATGCGGGATCTGGGGCCGGGAAGAGCGCGATTCTCGACAATATCAACGTGTTGCTGGGCAAACCGGGCGAAGTCCTTATCGTGAAGGCGACGTACAACCTCGACCAATCGTTGGCATACGATAGAGAACAACCCGAAAGGTGCCTCTTCCTCCGCTTTTTGACTCATCTTGATCATGAAGCGAGTCTCGGGAAATATATTGAGGAGGAGGTTCTCGCCAAGCATTATGACAACAAAAGAGTCAATGCCAAGATGGTGGCAGAAAAGGCATTGCAACAGATGAAATCCAAGGAATGCACTCGCATCGCCTTCGTGGTCGATGAGGTGGTGAATCTATGTAAAAAAGGAAAAGAAGAAGATGGGCGATCCGTGATGAGCGCACTGTCTGGACTCATCGAAGCAGTTGCAACCATCAACGCCAAACAGAAAAATCCCAATAGTTCGAGGTTTGCCCTCGACGACGTCGTCGCATGTGCGATGGTGACGGCACTGCCAACGCTAGATCTCACGTCCCTCGTCTCCAATCGACGGTGTGAGGAAGTGGACAGCCTGTCGCTCACTCCAATCGAGGCTTTCTCGCTCGCGAAGGCCACTGTCCGTGCGTACGCCTCGCAACCTGGCTCGTCTTCCACCTTCCCCGACGAGGAATCCAAGGCGCGTTGTGTGCGACAAGCTGTCGCCTACGGCAGTGCACACGCTCGATCCATCATCGGATTCGTAGCTTTTTGTGTGAATAAGAGTATGGTACCCCCAGGCTCGCAGTACAGGTCCTCCCAACTCTCCCAGAATATTTTTTCGAAGAATTTCATCGACAATCTCCCCAGCGAAGACATGACCAATTCATTTGCGAACTTCTTCAAACTTTCTCCTTCCACGCGAAGCCGACCAGAAGAAAGGCGAATCTACAAGAAAGGGTACTTCACAAAGCTGCCAGAATCGAACCGCCTGCACATTCCGTTTGGATTGATGTCTGAATTGGAGTCAACAGATCCCAACCCTTTGGTTGCTGCCCTGGGAAAAGTCATACGGGATCTCCCGGAAGACGATCTCAAGGCTTCTGAGGAGCTTTATGCAAGACTGTTATTGGTCCAGGCACACGCCGAAGTTCCGGCCTTCCCGCCAGGTGTCAAGGGAAAGATCAGTTGGAAATCGGACGGCAATTTCGTCGATCTCGATCTCAACAAGGCGCACTTGGCCATCGACAAGAGCCAGCCCATTTCCACTGAATCTTTCTTAAAAACAGGCATATCGACGCGGGAGATCCCTGACGGCTTCGACATCGAACGGATGAAGACCGAGATGTTCATACCCAAATTGACTAACCATCCGTCATTCGAGTTTTCATTCCCCATCAAGATCAACAATCCATCTGGAGAGGAAGTGACGATTGTTGTGCTTGTGCAGATGACCAAGGCTGCAAAGACGAATGAAGATATCACGAGTATGATCCTGGCAGCTGGAGCACTTCAGCAGCAGGGATTGACAGTCATGCCGATGCTCATTTCAAGGAACGAAGCGGAGGGCCTGGAAAAGATCAACCATCTTGTGGTACCCGACAGAAAAGTCGATGAACTCTTCACCCCGACCTTTGCGGGGTACTACCGGGCGCTCACGGGAAACTTCTCCATCGCTGGGAGGAAGTTCGCGATCGAGGCGGCATTGAACACCGCGGGAGAGAGATCTTCCCCCATGACTCCGGAGGAAGTAGAGGAAACAAAGAAGTCACTGGAAGATCTGGGTTCAATCTTTGAGGAAGACGCGAGCGCACCCGGCATTGACTTTGTCGTTTGTTCTGTCAAGAAACAAGGTGACAATGGCAAACCGGGCTGGATTGGGTGGCGGGCAATGAAAGAGGCTATCAAGCAAGGCACGACGTCTTCGTCGGTTCCACTTGTTGTATATACCCCTCCCCCATAAATATGTCCATCCTCGCAACTGGGTCCCCGTCCAGTACGTCAGCGAAACCAACGTGACGGCGGAGATTATCAAACTCCTCCCCATGTTGGCCATGTTGGCCATGTTCGCCCTCATCTTTCGGGGAAGTCAATCTCTCATGGGCAGTGCTGGTGCCGGTGGAATGGGAGGCGGCGGAGGCATGGGCGGTATCCAAGTAGGCAAATCCAAAGCCAAGAAGATAAAAAACTCACACCACGGACGATGCCTCAACGATTTCCAAATCGATCTTCTCGTGGAGGGTAAATTTCATTTACGGAAATCCATATTTGCCGAGATTTCGTAAATGGATTTCACCGAATATTCTTCACTCACACGTGATTCCGGTTTTTGCCCATCCCGCAACATTTACAGGAAATGCAATCTCTCCCTGACGCACTCAACCGAATAATCGCCGACTTCATGCCTGTCGTTACATCAAAGGATTTTGCTTTCTTGACAGAAATGCAATCTATCTCGAAAAGAAAATGGGGGCGGAAAACGAGTAGGCAACGAAAATGTATCGAGATATCAAGATAACGGCCATTTTTATAGATAATCTACTAGCTTCTAATCAATCATATATGCCCTTCTTAGATTCTAAACGCTCACTTTTTCTCACTCTGTCCCCATTTGAGACAAAGATCTTCGGCCAAAGGCGCTATTAAGAGAATCAGGGTGTGATGGGATATTGGGTAGGGACTAGGATAGGCACAATGACTGTAACCGGTTGGTAACAGCCATAAGTTTAAGTTAACCAAGGGCACGGACATCATTGTAGAGTGTGGTTGCTACTCCAGGAGAAGAGCGCACCCCATCACAGCGGAAACAAATCAGTTTATCAGACCCAAGATATAACAAGCGGAAGGAAGGATACAAAGGAGCAGGATTCAGGAAGAAGGAACGGAGAGAAACGACAAAGTCAATAGACATGTTGGTCATTTCAACTATCCGGTTATTGCCACAGTCAGTTCTGTTGAGGAAGCGCAGCGAACAGGAACGCAGCGTACAGGACATCTCCGCGAGTGAGGAGAGGCTTCAAAGGGAACGAAGTTTGACAACAAGGAAAAGGGAGAGTCTTGTGGACTGATCATCCTCAAAGTAGCTGGCCAAATTCCATTGGTTTGAGTGCTCTTACAAAGCATCTTGTTACAGTCAAGCAAACGGCAACGGATAGCAACAACAACATCACCTCAAGGACAACGCAAGAACACTCATCATGGCTGCAATCGCGCCTGAGACAGGTGTCGTTGGCGTCCGTATGTGCCTCGCCTTGTGAGGGTGCCCACCACTCCTCATCACGGCAATAGAAAGCAAGGGTGTCAATGAGATAGTGACGTTCAAGTACGTGACAAAAGACGACGTCAGTGCTATGGCTCGCCAGGTCACGTCACTCCCAGTCAACCGTGGAGGAACGCGTTTTGGACAAATGCATGCAAAGAAGGTTACCGTGTTGGCCCGTTGGGTCAAAGTGAGGGAATCGCAAAACAAAGTATTGGAGGCAAATCTGTTTACGCTGGCAGATATAGATGCAATGATGGCAGAGATAGATATCAACATGGACATCCAACAGGAAGGAACTGTGTTGTCGCCTGGCAAGCTCATGCCACTCAAGTGGATATTGTGATGCCAGTTGTTTGAGAATTATCTGTTGTCTCTCATATCTCAAAATATTATTGTTATTATGAGAACTACATCACTACCTTGACTCCGACTGACTTCCCTCACCATCGTAACCTCATCCCCGGCATCTCTGTTGACAGTCCCTATGGACCGTCACATGCAAGACTAGCCATAGATGTTAATCCTATCTTGGAGTATATATATTAGATCCCAAGATGCAACAGACTCAATGTCTCTTGGCATAGCTTGGGTCTTCATGACTCCTATTGTCATGACTCTCTGTTGGATCGGCTTTTTGACAAAGTAAGGTAATAATCAGTCCTATGGTCCGACGTCCGATAGTGTTCGTTAGTGAGCTGATCTTCTTGCTCTGCACTTCTACTTATACAAGTCTTGTGCTACAGCCTGCTCCTCTGAGCTATCTGTATTGCAACTGTATCATCTCATCCGAGTATATACATATCTAGTCATCTCATACAAGCCTCCTAGTTTATGGGTGCATTGTCTTATACAAGTTTATGCTTATTAGTTATCTTATACAAGTATACTAATGTGATATTGATATAACATGTGATCTTATATGTTGATGAATGCATTCCTGCAATCGTCTCAGAGTTTACGTTGCTGTGATTTTTCCGCTGCTGGGTAACCAGACAGACAACGCTTAATTAACCATTCCAATCTATTCTCATTCCATGTCAACGTCCTCCGACCAAAACCAATCTGTGTTCCTTGGCGCCGCCGTTCCAAACTGGCGCCCCTGTGAAGTGCCGGGCAATAAAACCATTGAGGGCAGAACCTGCCGGCTTGAGAAACTGTCAGCAGAGCAACACGCCTCTCAGCTGTATCATGCCAACGCAACCGACAAAGAAGGCGCAATATGGAACTACCTACCCTATGGACCTTATTCCAGTGAAGACGAATACACTGACTGGGTACGATCAGCCGCGGACGAAAGCGACCCGATGTTTTACACCATCATCGACCAGGCCTCGAATCAGGCTTTGGGTATCGCCAGCTATCTGCGACTCGACCCGAACGGCGGAGCGATTGAAGTCGGCCATATCAATTATTCTCCGCTGCTGCAGAACACAGTAATGGCCACCGAAGCGATGTACAGCAGGTGTTTGAACTCGGTTATTGTCGGTACGAGTGGAAATGCAATTCGTTAAACGCACCTTCCTGCCGTGCGGCGCTGCGTTTGGGTTTTTCTTTTGAAGGTACGTTCCGACAGGCCACTGTAGTGAAAAATCATAATAGAGACACCAACTGGTTCTCTATCAACCTACCCGAGGGTTCATCTGTCAATACATCTTCTAATACCGCCATCGCCGCGAAGTCAACATCGGATCCTGACGGGGTATGGTACAAGGCCGTTACGAGTTGAAGGTCACCCGTGCGACTTACACTTACCATTTTTTCACCATCCTGAGGTGGCTCTTCGGTATACGAAGCCCGAATGGGAGTACTTGGCTTCGCAATCTTACCGAATTTCTCTTCGATCAATTTCAAGGTTTTTGCTTCCTCAAATTTCCCGGTCACCATTAAAACTGCATTGTCAGGACGATAGAATTTCTTATAAAATGCTTTTAAATTTTCTATGGGCACCTTTTCGATATCCGACTTATTCCCAATCGTAGAATTTCCATAGTTATGCCATAGGTAAGCCGCATCGATTACCTTCTGCATCAAAACACTTGTAGGGCTGTTTTCACCACTTTCGAATTCATTGCGTACCACGGTAAACTCTGAATCCAAATCTTTTTTGGCGATATAGGAATTCACCATGCGATCTGCCTCGAGGTCCAGGGCCCAATCCAAGTTTTCATCAGTTGCATTAAAGGTTTCAAAGTAGTTGGTGCGGTCGTAATAAGTTGTGCCATTTGGTCGTGCCCCATGGCTACTGAGCTCCGCTAATACTAGCGACATCAGTTCTAACTCTAGCAACATAGAAAACAACACGAACGATATTGGCGTTAATGCCAGTAATATCGCTGGAACATTCAGAAGCTGAGCAAATTATTGGATTTGGTGTGAATCCCTATTTTAATTTCCAATCAAAAAATACGCTGACAAAAGAAGAGAAAGGATTTTCAAGAAAAGCTTTTCCAGTCAAGAAGTTTCTACCTCTTTAATTGGTTTTGCGCCTAGATTATTCTCCGAAAGCAATATCAATGCAATTTTTGAAAAAGGAGGATATCGCAAGGAACTTAGAAGAATGATCGACTATGCAAACAGAAATCCCCTAAAAGTGCGTCCTTTGGTTCAAGTTTTAAAGCCATACGTCGACCCAGAATACGATGACCCGAGAAAGGGACCCATCAATAATGTGTTTAGAGCTGAATATCGCAAAAAGTTACGGTGTACTGCAAACCTAGAGGGGTGGACAAAGTTGGAAGCAAGACTACAAATTGTGGCCAAGAAAACTACCAGTCCGCAAATGAGACAACGCGCCCTAAGAGCAATCCAGAATGTAAAAACACAAATTCAGAAAAATCAAAACTGTAATGGAAAATTAGCTCCTCCTAAAGGAAATATGTACCAGGGTATTAAACTGTAGAGGCGTCAAAATTACAATAAGCGCTCTACATACTTTCCTTGGAAATCAAAATCATCTCTTAATGCATTCATTAGGAGATGATTTCTTCGTTACGAACCAACTAGAAAACTGTTTTTGGTAGAAATCTCTCACTTTTTTTACAAATAATTTAAAGTACTGTGATGGCCCAACTTCAGTATTGGGATGCAGTAGATAGCAACTGGGTCTTGAACGAGCCGACCACTAGAGTAGGACGCCCTGAGCCAAATAGGGAATTTCCCCTGTTGAGCTTCAAGAACAATTATCTCGCTCTCTCTAGAGAGTAGCTATTGGTAACATGTAGCAGTCCACGATCCCATTATATTTATGGGGAGGGTTCGGGGCACCATACTATTTATCATAAGTGTTTGACCAACACCTAGATCCATGATCCAATGCTGGAGTATAAACACGTAATTCCAGTTTGATGCTGCCGCGGTAGAACAGTTTGGCAATAACCAGAGTGTAGTACTGCAGGCCGCCGGCGTCTTCAGTATGATCCGGTCGCGCAAGTTGGAGAAGCATCCTGTGCTACCCCAATAATGCAGGAGTCAGTGCGTTAGGTCTCTAGCGGTGGCTATCATGCGAAGGTGAGGCGGTGTGCTGACCGCAAATGCAAGCTTTCTATGCTTCATACTAGAGTGGTAGGGACCACAAAATGTTGTTCTCGGATGTGGGTTGGCAAACGGCAAAAAGTAGTTGTATCCATAAATTATTTTTTAATCGGATCACGAGCAACACTCAAAGGCGTGAACGTGAACGTGAGTTGGAGTCACCCTCTGCGACATAGTACTCTCGGGTGGAGTGAGATGAAAAGAACATTATTGTCTGGGCAAAACTCGAAATCGGGTACCGGTGTAGCGAGAACAATTTAAAATACGAATATCAGAAGAGGTTTACTACCAGTTGAGTTTGAGCTAGAAATGAATGAGGAACAGTGTCTCAAGGTGCAGCAGTCGTGGTGGGGTGCGACTTGTTTTGCTGGGTCTGAGCTGGCTTGAGCTATGATAATGGGCGCAACCAGTCCCAGACATCATTGGCGATGAACGGCCCAGCTTTCTTGTCTGTGCTGGAGCAGGCAGGTGACCAGTTCAACAAGAAACGTGTGATTCACGAGTTGCAGATCGTTTTTCTATGCTCGTAAATGATAATAAGTGGTGACCGACACGCCTCCACGGTAGACGGGATCGCAATCGAACACAATGCTTTAGCCTTGTCAGCGTGAGTAAAAGCAGTACAACGAGCACATCATGATTCGATCAGTGTGACTCGGTGTTGCCTAATACCGCCAGCGCGGACTCGCATCGGCCAGCACCAGAGCAGCTAGTACTAGGCAATATCGAAGACCACAATTGGCCAGAGGCGCGCGCGCTCTAGCTTGGTTTCTCTAGAGAGAGAAGAGAGAAATAAAGAGTCGAATGAGCCACGCATTCGATCTGGATGTGGAGTGAGTCCACTACATGATAATTGAGTTACGGGTGGACTACCTTGAGCTAGTCTACTAGCATGTTGAATGTTGTGAACAAAGCCAGCTGTGGAGCAGCTTCGAAGCCGGCTGGTCTTCGCTTGTCGCGTCGCTTGTCTGTGGTTCGGTTGGACACTCTGGACATGACCTGGCTTATCATGACCCCAACGTCCCGGTCGTGACTACCAGGTATGCATCATCAGTGAACTGTCATATTCAATGTGAGAAGCGTACTATGAAGCATGCAGCGATAAAATCAATGAAACGGATATCTAACCATCTGTCTTGAGTGCCATTATTGCCGAGTCCAAAGGCGTATATGGCACTGGCACAGAACACACCACCCAGTATCGTGATTATGTTTGGATGAATCCATCGTGGCCACAGACAGGCAGCTAATGCATCGTAGAAGGGACTCAGAAGCGCGTCGTACAAGTAGGATGTCGTCACAGCCGCATTTGTATGCCCTTCGGCTTCCGCTTCGTTTTCACGAGTACGAGTAGTCTTGCCCATGTCTTCTAGTTCTTGTTCTGCGGCTGATGGTTGTTTCATCTTCGTTTCCAGCTCCTTTTGTTCTTCGTTTATCGAAGACTTTGCGTTGTCGTGAAAGTCCACGTCCGCAAAGGGGCTTTTCGCAAAGGCTTTGGGATCGTTCAATAGCATCGCATAGCTCTCGGCTCCATAAATCCAAAAGACCAAGGCTTCCAACCGCCGCCAAAAGTTTACAAAGTTGAGAATAGGGTTGCATATGCCACTGGTGATGCAGTAGTCCTGTAGATGCTTTTGAGAGTGGTGTTGACGATGGTGCTGTGGGGAGAGCAAAACTCCCACTCGTTGCAAGGCTCGTGCGAAAACAGGGACTGGTTTTACCTGGTGGGCCCACCGATGGGCCTGGTTGGTCCAAGATATCCAGCTGGCGAAAGCGGAAACAAAGAACGTTGTTCTGGGTACGGGTGATATCGCTGTACTGGTTGATGCTGCTGTGGCGCTGATGGTGGCGAGGGTCAATAGGAAGGAGGGCACATTGACTTCCCAGCTGACATTCGCAAGCGGTCGTTGACAAATGAGCATTGGCTGTGCGTGATGCAACTGGAAATTGTCAAAGAAGATCGCATTGATGGTAGGGTGGTGGGTCCGATAACTATCAGCAAACCAGTGATACAGACCCGAAACAAAATCTGCGACTATCCATCCGCCAACAAACAGGCAAATCAACTCAAACTGTATCCAGTATGGATAAAAAGAATCCCCTTCTTGAGCATGATATCGGTAAGCCATCAGCAAGAATACCCCGAGACGATACAGATTTCCAACTTGAGACACCAACCAAATCGCGATTTCCCACCAAGTATTCTTCATTGGAATCCTAACACTGCTTCTGTCGCCACCACTCGTAGTGGGGCTTCTTTCACTCTCTCTGTTGTTGGTAGTTCTTGTCGTCATGATGGTACTACGCTCTGTTCGCTACTGATACTTGAGGAGTTAAGTCAGAAACAAGGGGATGAGTGCAGGTTCTTGCAGCTGCCGCTGTTGACCCCAGCAAAAAGTTCTCTGTGGTACTGGACGTACAAGTGTAATGTGTACCTGGTATATCGAATATGCGATTATGCATGAACATGAAATGCAAGCCATGAGATGCTAATCGCGAGAAGACATCACTTGGACAAATTTCATTCCCTAATTTGTCCCTTTTTACACTTCGAAATATACTACTCAGAGTAAGACATTTATGGTACCACACATACATGTACTGTACGTACATTGAACATGTAGGTGGCGTAGTACTGTACCGTACCGTACCCTCGGTCCAGTTCGCCAATACCACTGAGTAGCGTACTGTCTACCTTACAAGGTCTTGTGGGTTCCAGCTACTTGGGTAGAGCTTTGGTCCTGCATCGAGCATTGCGATCAATTGCCAGCAACTTCTTGTGAGCCAGTTCGTACCATGATCCAGTACTCCAAAAGTGCTCTGGACCATGAAGGTTGCAATTCTTCAAGGACAGCGCGGACAATAAGTTGTAGCTACCAACCTCTGTGTTCGAACACATGCTTAATGGAGGAGGACAGGCGAGCATGGTCAAACGATACATTGCATTGGTTGTTGGTAGATGGCGTGTGCAGGTGACGGAAGGAGAAGCACAATTTCTCCTGCCATCACGGAGTGGGAGGAGAAATCATGAGAGCTCTGATCCAAACTAGTACAGTACACCACCTGCAATTCTGATTCAACAAGTCTCGCCGGGAATGCATCGAGCGAGGCTCGCCGGTCAGTTCGTTTCAACAGAGTTTCATTAATAGTTTCATTTGTAACTTCTGAACCAGTGATCATGTATGTTAAGGGGGGCCTTCGCAAGTACATGTATGATCTCAAATCTATTCGACGTAAGCTAAGTTATTGTGATGGATATGCAGAAATGCGTTGCTGCTTCGTGTTGCCTGCACATGATTTGGAAGGTGCTACTACTTGTCCAATATCTAGAGAGGCCGTGCTTTTACCATGCTGGACATTTTTCGTGTAATCTCCCACACAATCAGCTTTTAACTAGGAAGGTCTAACACTACGGCAAATTGGTCTTATCTCCATGGCCAGTTCCATATGAATATTGTGAGAACAAGGGCCACAGCAAGAGATTATAACCATGGGCCACAGTGATAACGTAATGTGGCTGGTTAGTGCCTTCTTGTTTTGTTGAACCATACCAAATGCCTCGTGTGGCAGTACAGTGTACTCGTGAGCATCTCAGATACAATGACTCCTGCGCACCCTAACACTCTAACACCGATATAAGATCGGTCATGTTTGATATTTTGATTGCCACATCTGGTAGGCATTCCTCCAAAAGCTCCTCACTTTTCTACTCGTACAAGTGAAAATAGGCTCCTTCGCGTTAAGACGACATCTGATATCATCATTTGAGGCGCAAGAGCACATGCGTATCCAACAAATTGAAGGGTCTAGTCTACTTAGACGTGAAACTAAGGAGCTTTCACATCCGAGGTTAAATGACTCGTTCAGTAACAAGTCATCTTTCGGTGTATTTTTGTCGCAGCACTTAAGGAAAAGGGTGAGCTCGGGAGCTTTCAGATCAAGATTATGACTCGTTGCGTCGCAGACAAGTCATTTTTTAGGTGTGTTTGCAAAAGGAAGGCTCACAATTTCTCCACAAACAATACTACTAGGCTCCTTTCGAAACTTGCAAACAATGAACTCCTTCTGCTTCCTATTCATCGTCCTTGTGGCCTCCTTTGCGACAGCTGCAGCACAGGACAAGGTTAACTACGACATTGGATTCACCGCCAACATCGAAACGCCTGCCGCAGCCGACGACGCATGCACTGAAGTTGATATATCCACCATCCTAGAAGCTGTGGAGTACAGCTTTCCTGACTTCGCTAACGATTACCTCGGTGGATTCTATGGAGAAGTTAAGCTCATGGGATGGTCGGAGACTCCGGATCGGTCTCTTACCGAGGAGGAGGAGGAGCACGAATATGCTCAGGATGAAGTTGAAAAGGAAGATGAAGAAGAACAGGCCCATCGAGAGCTGGGTCTCTTCAACTACAATGGATTCTGTGCTTGCTCCTTTTGCCCCCCAGATGACGGCGACCGAAGACGCCTTGCTGGTGGTCAGAAATTCAGGGTGAATAAAATGTTCGATCGGGTCAACCAAAGAACGAAGAATAGAGTGAAGCAGGTTGTGAAAGACAATACTTCAGTTTCCTGCCAAGCAACAAAGAATGATTGGGTTGTAACCTTCAGCAGGACACAATCCTAGAGATGAGCAGTTGGTAGACACAAATAAGAATGCGTTAGTACCGTACGAAGAAATATAAGCACGGGTAGTCTCTCTGCGGTGCTCCTGATTAGAATTCTGGTGCTAACCTTGACGCCGCCTGATTGTCGGTTGGTCGAACATGCGTCTTGGGAACTGACCGTTGAACTTCGCCTAGCACTTTTTTCTTTAGCTATGCGCACGTGTGCTTTCACATCTGTTGTTTGGTGGATCGGTCATAAGGGCACAAAAGCAAGCGACGGCTGCAGCGCTACGAGTGTCTTGATGTGTGTTGTTTAAGCTTTCGATTGCATTCCATCCATTCTACAATGTAGTGTTTGCAAGACGAAAATCTGCTAGTAAAATTGGCTCGGGCGTCGTCTTCTCGACTACAACCAGTTCTTCTAAAACATCTGTACCAGCGCATCGCGTATGCCTGGCTACATATACCTCACGGGTCTCTCACGCGATTCTCGTCGGAGCGTTCGTGCGGTAAGTCTAGCTACGATCGCGAGTTGCACCTTAGACAGAGAGAGCAGACGATGAACTCAAACATTGCAGGTATAGAGAGACCGACTCAGTTGTAGCCTGCGTTGTCAGCTCTCTGCTCACGACCCAGAGATACAGAGAGGTCTCGATGCATGCACTCATGCAGTCAGTAGTATACTCTGGTGTACTATAGTAGGATGGCCGTTCCAGAAGAGGGCAACGAGAAAGGTATATTTGACGCCAGGCATTGGACGCAAACTGTTTGATTGATTAACAAGCTTGCGTTGGTACCGTCACTGCCTTTACCACTCTTCTTGCTGCTATTGAAAACAGGAGGAGATTCGTCGTCATGGTGCTGGGAAAGAATAGGAATTCCAACAACGTAAAGACTGCACACACCAACACAAAAATCCAAAAGAGGGCTGCCTTGAGCAATCTCGACTTGAGATTCAACATGCGCAATGCAATCTCCAACGGCCATGCAACCCAAGTTGACAAGCCATCTTTTGTATAGGTTTCCATCGGGCAAGTAGTAGTAGTACCGAGATGGTAGCAGGCGACTCGATGAGGAAACTCAAATGAGTGAGCCAACCAATGTTGATACATATCAAAACCAGACCAATCAGAAACTTCGAAGTGATGGTCGAAACCAATAAAGGACGAGACCAACAGTCCATCATTCACCAAGAACTTCCCACATGGAGTGAATGGCGCATTTAGTCCAACATTACCAACAGCAGCAAGTGGCTTGATTGCCTCTACCAAAGCGACAGTTTGTTGATCTTCGTCTTTATAAAGAACAAGCAAGTCGCCAACATGGCTAGAGGTTGCTGGTACAGCAACAATCACACCGGCTAGTTTGGCATTGGCATTGGTTTGGCGATAAACAAAGACAAGATGGTCAGGGCTGACTTGAAGACTTGTCGTTGTTTGGTTGGTAAAGAGTTCCAAGCAACCCTTTGTCTCTCCTTCTGGTTCGTAGCGACCAAAGCTGTAGACTGGCTCGTAGACCTCGCCAACTGCAATCTCATCTCCAATATTCAAGTCGCTCATCTTGATTGCTCCTTTGCCCCTGACAGACACTGTCATAGACCCTGTGAAACACGATCCAAAACTTGGTTCGTTGCCCGAGAGAATCTCCGGGGGATCGTCAGGGAATGAGACGGGTGTGCTAGCTGCTGGTTTTATTGTGTAACCAATCAGGCTAGTTGGCACACCATCAAATGACATTGGAGTTGGATCAGGAGCACTTGTCGGACTCGTTCCGTCCGACTGGAGTAGTAGAGGGCTGCCGCTTTGGAAGTATCCCTCTTGACGAACAATGGCAACGTCATTGGTTGCAACTTCGTAGTAACCGGGGGCAAGAAGGCCATTGGCCTCATCAAATATCGAAAACTCGTAACTGATCTCCAGTCATGAGACAGTGGTCCACAAACAAAACGTTGTTGTCGAAATCAGAAGTATACCTCGATAGTTGTTCTTAAGTGTAGATTCGTACGTGAGAGGTACCACCGCATCATTGTTATTGTTGTCGAGACGCCAACTGATTTCGAAGGGCCACAAATCAAACTGGATTGTCAATGTGAATTCCTCTCCACTGCAACTGTGAGAATCACCAGCAAAGAAGTACTGCCTGCGTGAATGTTTGTTTGTGCTATCATGTAGTTATTGGATAGATGACTCTGGATACGTGTGTGACAGAAGCTGTAGCGCTAAAACCAGCTGCGTTGCCTCGCAGTATAGCAAATGAAGGATTCGTTCACGCCGATGATGGGATCAACGCTACAATGCAGGATGCGATCAATGTCTTGGGAATATTCATTTAGGGAGTAATCTAAAGTGCAGCGATGATCCAGCCCGAGATCGGCGTGTTGTTCCTGTTGCTGAATGTGAACAGTGCTGCTCGATTTCTTGAACACTCGTTGCTTTTACGAGTGGACTGTCATTTGATTTTGACCCTGGAAGCGCCACTGACGACGGCAACTGCTGCAACAACCGCAAGTAGCATTAGCTACTAAAACATAGAAGCGTCGCGTATATGATTTTCTGATCGCAACCGCCGGATCCGTAACGTACCAGCGACGCTTGTATCAGGAACACGCGCGTTTCAACAGTGCCACCCGGCTCTTCCTGTGCTGATTCGACCACTTCGTCCAAAACAGTGTGATACGGCGCGTACGTATCACCGACACTATGAATGGGTTGACGACCGTACGCCGCGGGTCATTGCCATGCTCCTGGTTGGATTTTGACCAATTTAGTACGATGTGGTGGCCGTAACTGCCCACCCATGGATACTCGTGCATTCAACTTGCTTGTCGGGTGTGTGATCGACGCAACGTGGTAATAGGAGACGCAGATTCCATCAGGCGATTGCGCGCGGGTCGAATGAGATATCAAGAGACTCGTAGCAGCGGCAACTGCATTATTGATACATTGCGGATTATCCGTCCTGGCCGAAACCAATAGCCGTGTCAGCTCCTCAGTAGTCCCGAGGTGATACATCACACTGCATCCGCAATGTCATTGATACAACCCCTTGCTCGCTGTCTCTTCTGTGGAGACACCATTTACGCGCAAGGAGGGTGGCTCCCGATGCCTTGGAGAAGAGGATCTTTGGCTACCCTGAAAGCTACGCAGGTGGTAGACAGAAATGGTGTCACCGCGTGCCTCGTGGTCGTCGTCTCCATTGTGCTTCTGCGGGTGTGAGCTCATAGCAGCTCTGTTTCCTTGTTCTTCTTACACAACAAAATGAGAAGAGCTGTGTGTTGTCCACTGATAATGACTGCACGGAGGCTACACGTATTGTAAATTAATGAGCAATTCTACCAGCCTAGTTGATGGGTCACAGGGTCATCGTGCGACATAAGCACATGGCGTGATTTCAAATACGATCTGTACTCTCGGACACATTTAGAAGATGATGGCTGACTATAAGTAAAGGCCACGAGTAAGAAATTTCCACATTTAGAGCTGCAATTGTCTTTAATTCATTTTAGCCTTCTCTAGAAGTATAAACGAGATGGTTTCCCACTTGCCAGACGCTTAGCAAGTTTTGCATAAAGCAAGTGGCTTTGTCTCGTTCACACTACATATACCTGAGGCAGTTTCAGTTGTGTCTGCGTTACGCGAGGGACATTCTTCGTATCGAATTCTGGTTCAGACTGAACTATTACGATCAAGCCAGCTGCTGCTTCATCATTGTAGCATTACTTTCCAAGCATCCATAGCAACAGAGCTTTACCGTTCATCCCACCCTCTACCCACAAGGATGCCCATTGGTATAATACGTAGATTGTCTCTACTGTTTCTTGTGCTGAGCAGCCAGAGCTCTTGTGTTTTTGCTCAGGAAAATGAGGATCTTTTGCAAGATCAGGAGGAGAACACTGATGGCGGTGTTTGTTTTCCAAAGCGTTCTGCTCCACAAAGTTTGAAACGACAATGGAAAGTCGGGGTTCTGGTCAATCGGGGAGAGGAGACGGCGTACAATGAGTTCAATACCACCTTCAACGAGTATCTGAGCTTAACTGCGGGGCAACGCTTTACAGAACCGTTGCAGTTCACGATGACGCCGCTGCGCTTCGCCCAAGTCTTTGAGCAGGCCGAACAGGTCGACTTTATCTACCTCAATCCATCGGCCTTTTCTTGCATTGACAGTGAACGCAACGCTCGATCGCTCGTGTCGCAAATATCCCGACGAACGGTGGGGGGACAAACATACGATCTGAAGCGTTTTGGTGGGGTCATTATTGCACGCTCCAATCGAGCTGATATCAACTCGATTCAGGACGTAAAGGACAAGGTGGTGGCAGCCGTGAGTATCAGTGGGTTGGGAAGTGGTCAAATGCAGTTTCGGGAGCTGCAAGACGCGGGATTGCACTATCTGACGGATCCGAAACAACTAGTCTTCACGTCGAACCAGGGAACCATTCTTCGTGGGGTACTGAGCGGGGAATTTGATGTGGGGTTCATTCGTACGGATCAGATGGAGCGAACGATGGATGAGGATGGGAATCTGATTGATCCGACGCTTCTCAAAGTGATTGATGCCAAGGAAAATCTGGGCGGCTTTCCCTTTCCAACCTCGACAAGATTGTACCCCGAGTGGAATCTTGCCGCGCTGTCTCACGTTCCTGATGACGTCGTTGCGGAGGTTCAGTCTGCCATGTTAGCGCTCTCTCAGCACGCAGAGGTGGCGCGGATAGCCGCGAATGATACCAATCATAGTACAATTCAAAGACGGTGCGATACTACCACTAAAGTGGCTGAAACTGCGTTAAAGGCCATGACGCTGGGGAAATATGCTGGATGGGCACCCACACTATCGTATATGGAACTGCGGTCAATGCAGGAAACCACAGGATTTATTCGCCTAAATGAGACGGATAATGTGTGGAGATGTGTTCGTAGTGCGGAGCTCTACGAGGCCATTACATGTCCTGTGGGTCAAGTGAAGAAAACGAGAAAAGAAGTGGAGAATGGTTGTAAGGCAGCCAATCTACCCTGTCGTGAGGGATATCAGTGTGTCTGTCAACCGTGCTATGCACCCGTCAGATGTTTTGACAGCGTCAATGTGTTTGGACGATGTGTCGGGTACAATGTACTGTTACCAGCCATTCTTGTGCCAATCGGGATCATCATCGTCGCGGCCTTCATCTTTGTGATTTGGTTCAAATCAAAGCAAATGGTGAAACAAGCAGATTTGTTGGCCAAGAATGAGCGAGAACTAAACGAGTTTATTGCGTAAGTGCTTTAGTCGATGTGTTTGCGTACTTGATTTGAGTGCAATTCTAACCAATTGCTTCCCTTCCGTTTCGTACCCACAGGCACGAGGTGCGCAATCCTCTTTCAGCAGCCATCTCTGCTTCGGTCTTTGTCAACTCTGCCGTACAAAACGAAATTGATGAGGATACACGAGATGCGTTACAAGAGGATGCAGGCATCATCTCGTCGAGTCTCAAGTTCATCAACGACTTGCTACGAAGTATGCTGGACATCAATCGTGCTACGAAAGACCAAATGATTCTTGAGCAAGACGAAGTGGACCTCCTACACGATATCTTTGAGCCAGTCGCATCAATGATTTACAACCGCGACACGAATTGGACAGTGCTCCTCAAGTGCCCCAAGGGGCTCGTCATCAAGTCGGACAAGCTTCGCTTGCAACAAGTGGTGTTGAATCTAGCTCGCAATTCAGCCAAGTTTGTCGAGGAGGGCTTTGTCCGTCTCCGTGCAGATATCGTGAAGGACAGCGTTCATATTTACATTGAAGATTCAGGACCTGGTATCCCGGAAGAGAAGCAGAAGAATTTGTTCAATCGTTATCAGCAGAGTTTGGATGCGATGGCACAGGGAACAGGTGTCGGCTTGAATCTTTGTCAGAGGCTCGTGGCTTTGATGGAGGGTACGATTCAATTGGACAATGACTATACAAGCGGATTCAAGGGTCATCCTGGAGCATGCATTGATATAGACCTCAATCAGAAGCCCGAGTTGGAAGGAGAGCTCATCTTTGTAGAGGTCGACGCCAAGTCCTCCGAGGTTCGAAAGCATCTGAAACTGCCTGTTGCAAAGATCGTCTTCGACGAGACAAATAGTGGCCTGCCCCGCGATATATCCGTACTGTACGTGGACGATGACCGAAACCTGCGCAAGTTTGCAGTCCGATCACTACGAAGCGCTTGTCCGAACTGGTACATTCGAGAAGCGGCAAGTGGAGAGGCAGCCCTGTCTTTGTGTGAGCTGGAATTCTTCGACATAATATTCATTGATCAGTACATGACGAGCGTTGAGCAATGCTTGAAGGGTACGGAAACGGTTCGAGCTCTTCGTTCGAAAGGGGTGAAGAGTGTCATTTGCGGACTGTCTGCAAATGACCTGAGCAACGGGTTTGCGAGTGCCGGCGCCGATGACTTTCATATGAAACCGTTTCCAGTTGAGAGTGATGCACTCAACGACCTATTAAGAAGTTTGATGCTGAAACGAGCGAAAATTGAGTTCCTACCTGCGGAAGGCCCTCGTAGTGGGACGTTTCCAAGCTCTGTTGTGATCGAATCTGGTGACGATCTTTCCGCTCTCGGGACGCGATCATCAACAGGGTCACATCATTTCGAGAGGCAATCGTCCATGAGATCTATGCAGCCAGCGTTCACCCCCCCTACTGGTCTCGAAAGCGAACTATCCGTTCTGTTTGTGGACGATGATCGTATTCTGCGGAGACTAGCCATCAGGGCCATGAAGAAGGTCATGCCAAACTGTGTGACACGAGAAACTGATAGTGGAGAATCAGCTCTACGTCTTTGTGAAAGTGAGCGGTTTCATCTCGTGTTCATTGACCAACACATGACGAGTGCCACTAGTGCAGTAGAGAAGATGAAGGGATCCGACGCTGTTGCTGAATTGCGCAAACAGGGAGTAATGAGTGTGATTACTGGTCTATCAGCCAACATGAGTTCGGAGAGTGAGTTCTTGACGAGTGGCGCAGACAACTTTCAGCTGAAACCATTTCCATGCTCAGAGGGTGAGCTGAAACCGCTACTTTTGAGACTTATTACCATGGTTGGGGAGTGCCTGCAAGATGAAGCGTCATCAATGGCTGCATCAGACTGTCCAGCGGATCGAGTGTAACTATAGATTGTATTACTTTCTGTCTACTTGTTTGGCGGTACTTGAAGTTCTTGCAAATAGACTGATCAGAATTGTACATTGTTGCTCGGAATGCTGAGAATACGCACCCATCGAAACGGATGAGTTGCAACCTCTACACGTAGGCACCAGAACCATTGCTTGAGGGGGCCACGCATTCTCTCCTATCGAGCGATGGTTGGTTGTTGAAACCCATTGGTGCTAATCCTGGATTGGAGAAGGCACCAGCGGGAGAAGCCGCGAAATTCGTATTGCGTTGCGTTGATCTGAGACCTGATTGCGACCCCTTCGACGGCAAGTTTGTCATGGTTGCTGAGCGTTGTCATGGTAGCAAAGACTGGTTCAAATGCTGAAGGTGCCGTTGATGTGGTAAATCCTGCTGGACCTACTACTCTTAGAGCAAGAAAACACGTTACAAAGGCTGCTGAACGCGAATGGTGGCGAAACCTATACGACTACCACCGTGGAACATGAAAAGTCGAGAACTTCGCCTCCATCTCCAACGGAGTCAATCTTCGGTTGATGTACTGCACGCCATCTGAGACCAAGGTATCAGGTACAATTGAAACTAAGCCTCACGTTGCTGCTACACTCACCTTCGAGGGTCGTGTCAACACTGACTCGCTCATTTTATCGTGATCTTGAGTGGCCAACTGCTGAAGCTTGACGACGGATCTTGGTACTCTTCGCTCAGAAATACCAATGCTGAGAGTCGATTAGATCCAATTGCAGAGATCTTTACATCTCGTTGCTCAAATGCGACAAGACCAACAGTCACTTGTAGAGAAGTACATTGAATCACTGCTCGACTGGTTGGATAAACACATAAACAGCAAGAAGATCAATCAAATGGAGAGAAAGAGACGGCAAGCACAAACTCCATGGTCGTTGCATCGCCAACCCCTAAGAGGCCTTGAATTCAAACGTTACCTCTGAGGAGTATTCAATAACCCGGATGTTACATACGACATGGTTGCCTATGCGTCTAGAAACTCCCTTCCCTTCATGCTAATGCGCGTATGTTGGACTTAGTTGGGTCAGAACTCTGAAACATCCAAAGGATTGCGACCAAAATGCAGAAAGAGAGATGGCAGAGCCGTTTTGGATCATCACATCGTAGTGTAGGTGGGAAGCTATAGAAGCAGCAGGTCTTGTTCTCAACACTCCTGGGTCTACTTATCTTCAACGGCGAAGAAGACCCAGCAAGAACGGTAACGGTGCATCAGATAATAGAAAATGTTTCCAGAAGAGGATCTTCAGCGTCAGAGGCGGAGATTTTGATCACATACAAGTGTTGGAATTTGTGGGAGGATGCAGAGGAGCTACACAAGGAGGGTCAGATAAGGTCGAACTCCCATCGCTTTCTCCAGGGACCCCAACCCTATGTAACTGGTAACTGGAGAGTGCAGGAAATGTTTCTTGTTTTCTTTCGACCACACTAATCACTCCCTCACGCAAAGAAATTGACCTCAATTCTAGAATCATCAAGTTTGTGACTTGGCGAATCTCAGGGGTACGGTGCCAGCAAGATGCGCCGCGTCTCTCAAAACCAATGTGTCAAGATAGAGATGCTCGATAGAAAACCACCGTCAACGGTTGTACCGCCAAAGTCAAGATTCCTACGTTGCGTTCCGATGAATGGGATTGGGCTGACTGTTAAATATAGGTTCCAAGAAAGATCCAAGATTCGGAGCAAGGTTGATTCGAAGAGCACATCAGTCAAAGTTATAGTAAAACTGTTTGCTCGTGCCGACAAGTGGCGGAGATCACGGAACTCGATTCTGCCAGACTATTCTGATCGATATAAAGTGGTGTCAATTCTGGTAGGAGACTTATAAAATACAAAGGAAGACGTTACTGTTTCCCTCTCGAGCCGGCCTAGCAAAGCAAATGCAGAGAAGCGAGCCAATGAACTCAAGATCAAGCCCGAAGAAGTGATGTCCTCCTGGCCGTGGTAGTTGCAGAAGGAAAAGGAATTCTTGAAGGAGCATGGCATCAAACTGCCACGGATCACAACTCTTTCGAAGCTCTTCAAGGGAGAATCTAATCCATGCTGTGAGCACGCTCTTTATCGTGAGACGGATAGCATTCTACAGCCTATTGTCTTCGAAGAAGACGCGATCAGTTGCTTCCTTTCGACTAGCTAAACGAGGGACCTGATGCACGATGGCAGGCGACTTGCTGCTTTCGTCAACGAGACGCACTATGCACCTACTAAACATTTTATTGGCTTGTTGCTTTTGAAATACATAAAGTACTTGAAAAGTGGTGGCGAGGATCGCGTTCTCCCCCCACCAGTAGTTGCGTTTCAATCCGAAGAAGCGACACTTTTAGCTTTAGCGTTTCAGGCCATTCAGAGCATTGTAAGCCTTTGCTGTGCCGTTCGCAGTGTCTTTCTCTGTGTGTATCTATTTATTTATTTTCCATTTGCTATCACATTTCGTTTACAGACCGATAGTAACAATGCCTCTGTCGCCCAATCTGCTACTGTCGAAGGTGCCTCGACAAGGCCTTCTCGTACACGTGCACCGTGCCGTTCGCGTACGTTTCTGAATTTCTGTGATAACACATTTATTTCTTCTTCTAGATTGAGGAAAGTAACCATTCTGATGCCGCCTGAGGTACAAGACCGAAAGTAGAAGCAAGCCGACCAACAAGAACAACTCCGTGCACCACCATACAAGAAAATCAGCGTACTATAAGTTCTTTATTGAGTTCGTTGGGCAACGAACTAGCTCTCCTGCTACAAAACCAGACCTTGACGACCACCATGGTGACGATACCTACCAGCTACTACCTTGCAGTGTGTGTGTGTGCAGCGACAAAACAGAGTCTTACTTGACGACGATCACAATGACTGCGCGGATAGACTGGAGGAACTCCGAACAATTATAGTCAAGTCGGTTGATTCGAAACAGATACAACGCATCTTTGAAGCGGTAATTATATTCTGTAGTATGATATATCCATTGCCAACGTTGCCATGTCGTTGGCTTGGCCAGTCTCGATTTATAAGATGACTCGTGCATACTACTGCTCTAATAGCAAAGGAGACGTACGCCTGGCAAGACGTGCATAGTCCAACAATAACAACGTAGAGCCCATGGCTACAAGATACATAATCGTGTTGTCTTATCATTTTTTTTAAATAATTGAGAGCGCACACATGTTGTTGAAAGACTGATTGGGGAGCCTTCAATACCCAACAGTGCGCCAAAGAAGGGGGGAAGTATTCGCAAAAAAGAACTCAAGCGTGAGGGGTTCTTCTCCGCCGCCGACGTCTGCCACCACACGATGATCGAGCTCACCAAGCTCACGATCGAGCTCACCAACATCGATTGCTCTTTGATCACGATCACATACTTGAATGAGAGCGTCGTAGGCACCCTCGGGAAGTGGACCAATCGTACACTGGATGATTACCCTATCGCCTCTGATCAAAAAAAGTCCTCGACCTGCATTGTAGCTGTAGAAGCCACGCCTGAAGTAGCAACGATTCACCCTCTCGCTGGTGTCGCCGATGCGGATATTGAGCGCAAGCTGATCAACTGCCACAGGGCAATCACGCATCGTGTTAAGTGACACGCTCCACGAAGGACCATCTCCTCTCAACATGTCCTCTCCATCGCGGTCAAGTTGAGCTGTTGCAAAGCAGACTCCGTTGTCATCCTCGATGGCGAGGACATGTTGATAATTTGTAATTGCGAGTCTCTCCGTGAGCACTCTCTTTTCCTCCGTGAGCACTCTGTTTTCCTCTAGCAAATCAACAACGACACTGCCTTCAATGGCAGCAGCAACGAATCTAGCAAGGTCAGACATGATGATGATGATGATAGAGGCAATGGTTGTTGCTTGTTTGTGGGTGTGCTGCGCGCCGAGGCTTTTTTAGGATGAAATTGCTGCACGTGGGAATTAGTATGTGCGCATCACCGTAGCTAACCAATGACTGATGTAGCGACGTGGCAATCTGCAAATCTCATTCACAGATTATGGTCCTCGGAGAAGAGAGATGATGAACTTGAAGTGAAAGTGACCAAAGGATATCTAGCCAATACTAAAGAGTCGGAAAATGATATTCTTTTGGCCTACTTCAACCTTCGGCAATGATGGCAAGACAAGCAGCAGCTAGCCAAGAAAGAGGAGCGCGATGGCGACGCTATTGAAGTCCTCATCGAATTGAGCGTCTAATCCGATAACGACGATGCCACAGAGGTCGACGGCGATGATGGCAGTGACAGCATCTAATCAACACATTTGGGAAGCGAGCGAGGAGATTCAAAAACTAAACAGGAAAAGCTTGCAGGAGATTCAATAGTGAGAGAGGCTTATCATCACAAACATCGATATAGAACATAACGGTTAGCCGCAGCCCGAGCATACCAGGTACCATTCAATTTCGTTCTTAACTCCCTGCTTCGTCGCTGTTTTAGCAGTGGAGTAGCACCATAGCTTACTAACCCATCTCTGTAACACCCAACACCAAAAGGCTGGAATGGTGGCTGGTCCACGCTGCAGCTTGCTTGTCCAAGAGGATAGAGTATTGTTGCTGTTGAAACTCTGCGGCCTTCTTCTTCGCCACTGCGCTTGTCTTGACATGACTGGCGTTCTTTCCGTCGTCAAGGACCAATTCTTGAATAGTACGCTAGTATGCACCAGGGACAAAATCAAGACGACAATGTAGACGTGTCCACGAGGAGACCAAACACCATGGCGCGGTACATGACGTACAGAGTCAGTCGTGGCAAGGACAGAAGAGGACACGAGCACAACTACCTGGTCCCATGATACTATGCTGTTTGTTTGAGGAAAAAGAGAATACAGAAACCGCAGTAGAAAGTGGCGGCTGTAAACCAACCACAACATTGGGGGAGCTCGTCATCGCCCCTCCTGTGTCATGGCAGTCAAGTTAGTTGGCGTGAAGGAGAGTCGAACCAACTCCAATCATGAGGATTGTGATATAGCAGACTTGGAACCGCAATTTGTTCGTCTGCGTGAGCAGTCCAATGGTGGCCAGAGGAAGGTAGGCAACGTGATTGGAAATTGTATTAGCGGGCTCTGCGATCCATGAGGAGTGTACAAAGTCTGCGTCACAAAAGTTGATGGAGGCAGTACTCTGTTCCTGTTGCTCATGGTGGTTGGGGTTGGTCGTGAGCGTGATAGGGTAGGTGACGATTGCGGTTCCCACTGCCATCCATAGCATTGTTGATACAGCTTCTCTGCATAGACTGGGAATACTGGCATTTCCAGTGACTTTTTGGAGTCCAGGCAACACAATGAAACGCCCATAGAGTGAAAAGGTTGCGATTGTAATCCCGATGAAGATGCTGATCAAGGTTTGACGCGAACTCCTGTCATTCATAATATCCTGCATCGTTCGTTCATCGCTCATCTTCTTGTGTGATGCTACTGATTGATGCAATGGATGTATCAGAGTTGTGGTAAGTGTATCACGTGGTGGGGGTATGGAAAGATTGTGATGTTCAAATGACAGCTTGCTGAATTTTCCACTCAAACTTGATCGCATATACTGCTAGGTATTGTGTGATGGGCTCACTTCAAGCAGCCGATTGAGTATTATTATATGGACAATAGAGTGTCCGAACGCACAATCTGGCATTTTGGACAGATAGGACGCGCAACGAATGTGTCCCAGACGCGAAGTGCCGCTGTGGTGGATCCTTCATATTGTTTTGGATTGCGTAATGCGATGCAAGGGCCTACGATAGAATCATAAAGCGGCGGACATAGACCACACGGACGCTGTTTAACAAAATCTAAGCAAGCAGTGGTTTCATCGCATCTCTAACGCTCGAGCAACTAGCAGCAAGTATGTCATTGGACGAGCTGGAGCTTTTACTGCAGGCTTCAGAA
The DNA here is from genome assembly GCA_032274145.1 of Herpochondria borealis. Taxonomy (NCBI): domain Eukaryota; phylum Rhodophyta; class Florideophyceae; order Ceramiales; family Ceramiaceae; genus Herpochondria; species Herpochondria borealis. The sequence continues at coordinate 1,831 of JAVCKV010221554.1, read as the reverse complement.
CCTAGATGGGTGGCATCATATCTCTGGAACATATACATCCCGGTGTTGAGCTTGACTTTCCTAGTTGACCTCTGGTGCCACTTTTCCGTTTTCTCGTCAAAGCTCCAGATAGACTTGTGTCGTCAAATGCCTAGGAGAATTATTATACAAGGACTGTTCGGCACTGGGCGCACCAATCAAAGTGGTAGTAGAGAATATGGTTCATATGGAGAATATCGGCGTCGAAGGGCCTCTTTAGTACTACTGAATACGAGAAGAATCAACCGCTCCAGAAGGTGAAGGGACTTGGGTGATAGTCGAGATATAGCCCAGAAGCGGCAAGATCGGAACACGAAAATGCCGGTGAGTGGTGACGAACGAACGAAGGACAAGTTAGTCATTTCTCACGACCAATTTCCTCCATCTATCAGGGCAAAAGTCTACAATAAGATCGACGGTTGGTACAAGAGGAACTGTCAACGGACCCCTGTAGAGGAGTCTCTTTCATTCGAAGCAACTCATTTTGATCCAACCCAACCCCACGCGACTAGCATGTGCTTAGTATTGTAGTCATCTTCAAAGATGGGGTTTGTTTGGCCGACGAGTATTATTAGAAGGTTGTCCCAGTGTAAGGTATCGTACATGTAGTTAAAATAAGGTATCGTAGTTAGTAGACCACATACAATCAAAGTTGATTGACCATGGTGGGTGGAACTGACTTATATCCCCACACACGACCAACATTGTACGCCACGACCCCTCACAATATTTACGCTCTAGTCGTGGAGTCAGTCGGCAGTCATGCTTGGGCCGTGATCGTTACTGGTACACTCGCAATCACACATGGATGGGCTTGGTTATTCATTAGGGATAGAAATAGTATATTATTATAAGTGTATCTAGGTACCCCGTTGATTTCACTGCACCGAGTCGTTCTATAGTCTGGCCACTTCATCGTCTCGACCAACGTATCGCCGTTAGTCTGGTCTGCGACTAGATACAGTGTAGGTAGAATTCTAGCAATTGGCCGTGGATAAAAAATATGCGGCCGCGGCAAAAGCAATCACTCGTACTTGTTTGTGGGTCTCCATTCTCTGGTCTTTGTCGCAATGATGAACAGGAATCAAAGACTGATATAGGCACATGACCAGTTTTCGCTGCCAACCTTCGTTTCCAGAATCGAAAACTCCAGCAACAGAACCTCAGCAAAAGCAATGAGATGGCTCTCGAGCAAAAGGATTAGATTGTGTGAAACATCGTAAGTGCAGTTTGTGGCAATAACCGCTTCATGATCCGAGGCCCTCGCATCACGTTACACAATCGAAAACGGAGCCATCATGGTCGAGTTTACGTAATTGAAAAGACACATTGAGCGAGAGTAGCACCTAGAGAGCTGACCGAGGGTGTCATCGGGCCCCAAGACTGCTGACGACGCCAACATTTGAAAGGGGTAAAACTTGGAAGCAGGGTTGCGGTATTCGAGGGGGGATCCTGCTTGTCGCCTTTCGAGTACGACAACTGGTATGAGATTTTTTCCATCCTTGTTGCGGCTCAAGTATTGCTTGAAGACCCGTCCCGAGTCGAGGCAGTCCTAATAGGCAGGTACGCAAACAGCCGCGGCAACAACAATGGATTGCTTTCAACTTTTTTCAGAAAGAAATTCAAATTGTGCAATGCTGTACAATGTGTTTCCCACCACGAGGGTTCACTGGCCTGTTGCAGCAGTCATCTGTCATGTGCTGAAGAAATGCCTTCACTAGTGCCGCAATGTCACGAGCTTGGTTTCAACGTGTGATTCTTTCAGTGTGTTGAAGAATCAACAATGAAGAAGAATCCATGGACCTTTCAAAGA
>JAVCKV010221553.1:0-131988 GCA_032274145.1 Herpochondria borealis | reverse complement strand
TTCGTATATCTATCTCCTAGGCCTCTTACATAGACGTGCTTTCCTCCTTCGATTGATACGCCAGTTACTCTTTTTAGAGCTTCGGCAGCGTTGCTATCGCCATTTTTTTCGAATGTTTGTGCTGATACACCATCTAGTAGGTTTACAGATTTTCTTCTTATTGTAGCTAAAGCGACTTCAGAGTTTCTGATTTGTTTTGCAGTCACGACTACCTGCTCTAGCATCTGACCTTGCTCCTTCATTCTGATATCTAGTACTTCTACTTTATCTGCTGTGAAAACCATGTCTTTGATCTCGAAGTCTGCATATCCTATGAATGATATTACGATGTTATATGTTCCTGGCGCAAGGCTGAGCTCATACGCTCCATCTAAGTCCGTATCTGTTCCACTTCCCGTTTCTTTTACGAATACGGTTGCGAACGGTACAGTGTCTCCATTACTATCATCATATACTGTTCCTTTGAGTGTTCCAGATTGTGCAAATAATGATGTAGTGAAAATGGTAAATAATAGTGTAAAAATTGTTGAAATCTTCATGCGTTAGTTCGAGTTTGAAATTTGGCCCATATTGGGAAAGCCAATAAATTATTATATAAAAAGTGGTTAAGTACCTGTGACAGTACCTAACCACTTAGGTTTGTTTAGTTTGTTAATCCATTTGCTGCAGCCCATGTCCATGCAAAAGAGCTTATGTCCGCTCCTTTAGTTGGTGCAGTAACTACGGTGTTATTAGCGGCGATTACTGCTCCGTCTAATACTTCTTGATAGTCTGTTCCGTCAAGGCAAAATTGTAACTCTAGAGCATCGTCACTTTTAGAGTCAATGTATACTTTTGCTATATCATCTGTTGAGGCTGTAGCTGATACTAATTCAGAATTTGTGATTATCAAGTCACCAGCTAATGCATTAGTATATGAGTCATCGGTGTCAGTACAATCAGAAGTATCGAATGATGCTCTTATTGCGATTGCGTTGTCATTATCATAACCTACCCAAGATACATTTGTAAGTGTTCCTTGAGCTTTAGATTTTAGATCTGCTCCCGAAGTTTTTTCTGTATCAACTGCTATTGCAGTAGCATTCATTATTGTGAATTTCCCGTCTGTGTAAGTTGCATTTTCAGGACCGTCAATTTCGAATGCTTCGTCTGTATCGTCTCCACCGTGTATGATGTATGCATTGTCTATCGTTCCTGAGTAATTCATGTCGATGTCTATTGCATCATCTCCTTGGTAAGCGACGAGTGCATTGGTCACGTTTACCGTACCTCCAAAGAATTCTATCCCGTCATCAAGGTTAGCTACTACTTCTATATTGTTGATTGATGTTCCGTTTCCTACACCACCAAGCGTAAGTCCGTTGATCTCATTATCTGCACCAATAAGTGCTCCGCCATGTCTGATTGAGATGTAACAAAGTGATCCTGAATTGTCCGCTACATCATTACCACCATACTTTCCATAGGCAATGTCGGCAGGGATTCCTTCGATCTGGGTTTCTGTATCTCCATCTTTTGCAGAAATAGGTGCTGCGCCTAATACGATCAATCCGCCCCAAAGTTCTCTGTCTTCTTTGTCAAGATTTGAACCTGATTTACTACCAATGCTGATGTTGTCTAATTCGGATGTGAATATGATAGGTTTATCTGCGGTACCGCATGCATTTATCGTTGCTCCTCGGGCTATTATCAAGGCTGATGCTAATGAACCTGCACCTTCGGTACCTTTTATTATAGTTCCTGGCTCGATAGTTAATGTTACACCCGCTGCAACATATGTTTTGCCAGTCAGTGCGTAAAACCTATCCGCTGTTAGCGTCTTGTCTTCTGTGATTTCTCCGGCAAGTGTTTCAGTCACTGCTTCTCCTGATCCTGCAGTTACACATTCACAATCTGAAGTAAGTATGTCTCCATCTTCACAAGTGGTGCCTTCACAAGGATTAGTAATGATAGATTTACATTCGCATGTAGAAGCATCTAATATCTCCGTATCCGTGCATTGTTTGCCTTCGCATACATCTTCGTCTTTACATCCTACAAAAGCAATCGCTAGAGCGAAAATTAAAACAGTAAATAAGTTTTTTGAAAATGTCATTTTGCTTAAATTTAAAATTGAATTGATTGATTTTATTTATGATGCAAATGTAGTGTGACACCCTTAGCACAATGTTTGGGCTGGTTTATATCTATGTTAAGCTATTTGAAGGGGCCGTAACGATTCATTAACACGAATTAATCTAGAGGTAACTTAGTGGATATGTAGACACGATATTGGTTTCTTTGCTCGCTCTTTTTAGGTTTACATTTCAACTAAATTGCTCCAATGTTAAGCGAATGTTACCTAATGTTATGAGTGTTGTGTTTTATTATAGGGTAGTTAACTGTTTGATTTTTAGTAATTTGTGGGTGTTGTTTGTTTGGGTGTAGTGTTGTTTTAGGGAATGATGTTGCATAATTGACGCTTCAGTGTTAACTTTACGTTACCTAATAATTAATAATGCTAAAGTTTATTCATAAGACTATTTGTATGATGACATTGACATTCTTGTCCAATGTTATTATTGCGAATACTATTGTTCCTTTTGAATTAATTAGTGGTTTGATAATCATAGAGGCTGAGATTAATGGAGAATTAGGAAATTACATTCTCGATAGTGGTTCGAATGGTATTCTTCTTAATAATAACGTTGGGAAATCTGACATCTCATATCAAACATTATCAGGAGTCGTAGAAGGACGTGAGACAAACATTAGTTCGCTCAAGCTTGGTGATTTTGAATCCAATGAGCTTCTAGGCTTTTCGACAGATCTTTCGAGTCTAGAACTTTATCTGGAAAAAAACCTTGCAGGTATACTTGGATGTGCAATATTTAACCCTAGTTCGTTAGAGTTCAACTTTACGGAGAATCGACTAATTATCTCCGACAAGAAGATAGACAATGAACTTATAGATGGAATGTCTTCTATAAATTATAAGGTTATTGATGATCTTCCGATTGGTGAGGTTTTCATTGGCGGGGTAAAGAGGTCATTTATCATAGATACAGGAGCCTCAAGCCATTTTATGGATCAAGACCTAATCTTAGAATTAGGAGCACAATCAGTAAAAACAGGAATATCTAAAAACATATTAACCGCCTCCGGAGAATCTTCTATCTCTGACGAATATATCATTAATAACTCGGGCGATGATCCTTCTGGGAGTTTATTCAAAGTATATTCAAAAGATTTTTCAGCGTTGTCAAAGGAATTAGGACAGAATATTTACGGCCTTATTAGTCTGAGTAAATTGTCAGATAAAGTGATCTACTTTGATGTGTTGAATAAAAAGGTATACTATTAGGATTTAAGTCAGTTACGATAAAGCTTGTAGGCGTGCATAGGGGTAGTCAAAATCCACTACTTTACCTCCAACGATGTGAATTTAAACGAATTCCCATCAAAAAGACCTTTGTCTGATAGTTTTAAAGATGGTATGACCAACAATGCCATGAATGACAAGCTCATATACGGAGCCTTTAATTTACTACCCATTTCTTTTGCCATTGTATCTAGTTTAGCATATAAGTTTCCAATTTCAACGGCTGATTTGTCAGACATGATTCCAGCAACAGGTAAGGAGACCACTGATTCCTTGGAAGGGGTAACGGCACAAATGCCCCCTCTGTTTTCTATTAATAAGTTTACAGCTTTACAAATAGCTTCATCAGAAACTCCAATTGCTATAATATTATGAGAGTCATGACCCACAGAACTGGCGATAGCACCTTCTTTTAGTCCGAAGTTTTTAATGAAAGCAATTGATGGCTCTGCATTTTTATACCGATTTACAACGGTCATTTTTAATACATCTGTTTTTGTATTTGAAACTAAATTGCCATCTCTGATTAGTGAATTTTCTTCGATTTGATTGGTGACTAATTCTCCATCTAAAGCTTCAATGACCCTAATTTTATCGGCTGCAGAATGAAACTCAAAATCAGAGACTTTCTTTTTGTCAGTGTTAAAGTTATTTAATACTTCAAAGGCTATAGATTCAACAAATGATTTTCCTTTCTCGGCTACTAATTCACCATTAATGTAAGTCTGTAGAACCTTAAACTTATCTAGGTCATCCACCACAATAAAATCGGCATCATCTCCTTTTCGTAACAGTCCAACATCTAAATTATAATGAGTTACAGGATTAACACAAGCTGCTAACAATACTTTAAATACATTGATTCCTTTTGCAACTGCACGTTCGCACAATTGGTTTATATGACCCTCCAATAAATCGTCGGGGTGTTTATCGTCCGAACAGAACATCATTTTTTCAAAATGTTCTGGAAGCAGGTCAATCAGAGCTTCAAAGTTTTTTGCTGCACTCCCTTCACGAATGATTATTTTCATTCCTTTTTGAAGTTTCTCAAGCGCTTCATCGTAAGTAAAGCATTCATGGTCAGTCGAAATGCCTGCAGAAATATACTTGGTAACGTCTTCTCCTCTTAATCCTGGAGCGTGGCCATCAATAGGCTTATTGTTATTTTTAGCATGTTCTATTTTCGCTAAGACCTCAGCATCATCGAATAATACTCCCGGATAATTCATCATCTCCGCGAGGTATTTGATGTCAGGGTTTTCCATCATCAATTTGATATCATCTGAATTAATGATAGCCCCGGCACTTTCAAATGATGTTGCGGGGACGCAAGACGGTGCTCCAAAGTTAAATTTTAATGGAACACGTTTTCCATTTTCAATCATGAAGTCCACGCCTTTTACACCTAGAACATTGGCAATTTCATGAGGATCAGAAACGGTAGCAACCGTTCCATGGATAACAGCAATCTTTGCAAACTCAGAAGGTACCAACATTGAGCTTTCAATATGGATATGAGCATCTACAAAACCTGGAAGAATATAGGTATCGAATGAGTGATCTGCTTCTCTAACTTCCTTTATTTTTCCATTTTCAACGACGACCTCTCCTTTATAAATTCGTTGGTTATGAATGTCAACAATATTTCCTTTTACTATCATAGTAAATTCTATTTGGCCAAAAATAATGACTGGTAGATGCTCAGTATATCTCACAAGATATGACTTTGAATAATAAAAGGGTGTTTTTTACGAATGCCTTTGCTGCCTAATCTTCCCTAGAGATCAAATCGAGTCTGCATCTAAATCTAGGTGTATGAAAGTTAAATTAGGATAAGGGCTTATCTTCAACGATTTTTGTGGACAAAGACTTGATAAAAGTCTCGTCTCGATACAAATAATGGCCTTTACCTTTAATCAAGTTATTCTCTAAGTCAAAACCATCAAACCATTCCTTACTAGGGGTAAATTCATCTTTGTCACCAAAGTACAAATTGAGTTGACACGATGGTTTAGACGATTCATATCTCAATCGCGTAGAAGACACACAATAAAGAGATTCAATATTGTCACACACTAAACCATACTTCCATGCGATCACTCCTCCAACACTAAATGCAAGAATAGTCACTCTGTCCAATTTTAAATTTAACAAAGACTCTACTGCCTTATCAATACCACCAGCGACAAACTGATTATGTAAATTCTTTTGTAAGTAGTGAGATTTATCTACACCACCAAGATCACAGCAGTCAATAAAATGAACATCAAAATGCAAAGCCAATTCATTGATATATAGATTAAGCCAATCGGCTTGCTCTATTCCCCATAAATCAGAAAGAATGATAAGCTTTGTTAGCATTGGTTCGATATGATTTTACATCAAATGTAGTAATTATACAGGATGCGTATCTTTTACATTCTCCTTGATCCATCTAAGACAATCCGTAAATGAATCGAATATATGGTCTTTCGATATCAAATCGGGAATGATATCAATTCGTTCCATCATATATTTTGGTTGCTCCTTAACACAAACTAAAAGAACAGTTTTTCCTTGTGATTCCATGCCATTGACAAGATCTTCTATGGCATAAAGCCCAGATTGATCTATATATGGAACTCTACTCATACGCAAGACGATAGTGGAAACTTCATCTGCAATTTGAGCGGATAACTGCTGGAAATCTGTAGTAGAACCAAAAAATAGTGGGCCTTCAATATGTTTGATTACAACTTCTTCTTTGAGGTTTTGAGGGAAGTCTAGTTCGTCATCCCAATCTTCAAAATCATTCAATGATTTTAGTTCACTATTGCTCGCCATTAAATCTCCAATATTCTTCATGAACATAAGAGAAGCAATCACAAGTCCTATACCCACGGCATACACAAGATTCCAAACTGAAGAAAGTACCAGAACTACTAACATTATGATTACCTCTGATTTTGGCATGTTTGGTATTGCCTTGAGGCCTTTGTAATCCATCACATTGATACCCACAGTGATCAATATACCAGCTAGAACTGCGGCTGGTATTTGAGATGCTACGTCTGATAGAGATATAGTTATTATGAATAGCATAATACCTGCTATCATACCTGAGATTCTTGTTTTTCCTCCTGCTTTTATGTTTACCACCGTTCTGATTGTTGCTCCAGCACCTGGAAGTCCTCCAAATAATGCACCTATAGAGTTTCCAATACCTTGACCAATCAATTCTTTGTTTGGTTTATGCCTTGTCTTGGTCATATTATCAGCGACTACAGAAGTAAGCAAAGAATCTATGGCCCCCAAGAGTGCTAATGTCAGAGCTGTAAATATATATGGAGCGATAGAAGTAAGGCTAAAATCGGTAAAAATGCCAAAATTGGGTACGGGTAGTCCACTTGGAATCGCTTCTATTGGTCTATAATCAAGACCAAATCCGTAGGCAATTCCAGACATGACGACCAATGCGACAAGAGTACTAGGTATTTTTGTCGTTATTTTTTTAAATCCGAATATGATTATAATTGTAAACAATGAAAGCATCAATTCTAGCCAATTGATGTTCTTTATCGCTCTAGGAAATACCTTTATCGCGCCGAGTACCCCGGATGCTTCAGATCCAGCTATTGTTTGAGATTCTTTTAATATTTGGGCAGGGGTAATGAGTTTTGCTCTTTTTACCGTCTCTTCAAAATCCTCGAGTACAAGTATTTTTTCCGCAGCTTCTTCTTTAAGTATATTTTCTAGCATTAACTCTTCGGCCACTGGTTTGAATTCCTGTACGAAGGCCATGTCTTCTTTAGGGTAGTATCCAATAGAAGGTAGTATTTGAGTTACTAGTATGATAACACCAATAGCCGTCATAAAACCGGAAACTACAGGGTAGGGGATGTACTTTATATATTCTCCCAGTCCAAGTAAACCCAATCCAACTTGCATGAGGCCCGCTAATAAAAAGACGCTTAATATTGCAGGAAGTGCTCTGCTTACATCTCCATCATTAAGAGCGATGATGCCCGCAATTATAACCATACTAACAGCTGTCATTGGAGCTGTAGGACCGGATATCTGAGTATTTGTGCCACCAAACATTGCGGCGAAAAAACTCACAAAAATAGCACCATATAGTCCAGCCATAGGCCCTAATCCAGAACTTACACCAAAAGCCAATGCCAATGGGAGCGCTACAATACCTGCAGTAACACCACCGAATAGGTCGCCTCTGAGGTGTTTGAAAGTGAAATATTTTTTCATTAGTTTCTATCTAAGGATAAAGAAGCAAATCGTAAAATTACGAAGTGAATGATAACAATAATAATCAAGAGGAATAAGTGAAAATAGTGCTTAAGATATATCTGGTGGGGGAGTAGGTATATTAGAATAGTAGCTTGTCGGCCTATTTATATAACCTAAATAAGAAAGAAATGCACTTTGGATAGAAGAATAGTCAATGTCACTGTTTATAATCAGACTTTTTTCTATTTCTTTTGTTTTTTCTTTCTCTTCAAAATCAGTTTCAAACTCGCTGTCCGTTAGTTCGATTTTTTCAACTTCATATTGAATTTCGTTTTTTAAATCTAAAACATTGGACAAACAAACAATAAGAACTAAGAATAATGCGCCGAGAAGGCGAGCATTAAAAGAAGTATATACTGATAAGTATGTTTTCTGAAAGTCCAAAGTTGATTTTTTTCTTTGTCAAAGAACGTAATAAACACTAAAGTAGCAAAAAGTTTCACACTAATTTGTTGAAAATCTCAAATGGATCTAGTTGAATACTGCTGATGATCTTAAATGATTTACAGTTACGATAGGTATAAACTATAGCATTAATAATGGTATAGTTTGATGTTTTTAATGCCATTATTGTATCTAAATGTAGCAATGTATATCCCATTTGGTAATCCAGAGAAATCCAATAGGGTATCTTCACCTTTAGGTGTACTTTTAATATCTACCAATTTGCCACTTATAGTAGATATAGAAATATCAGTTTTTATGCAATTTGTTAAAGTGATAGACTCTTTGAAAGGATTGGGATATGCATTAATTTGTTTCAGTTGTTCATCGTTTGTATCAGTTACTTCTTGATCGAGAACGAAGTTTCTAATGTAAGTTTCCCCTTCATAATTTGCTTCAAACGTCCATTCTCCAGCCGGCTGAGAATTTGGAAAAGAAATATTCCAATACCAATATGAAGAATAATAAGAATCGGGAGAGTTATGTGTCCACTGATTATAAAGAGAGCCGTCGGGTTTTACAATTTTGTATGTCGTAAGGTCTCCTAACTGTTGATCATGATAGTATGTAGCAAAATTGTATGTTGTATTATATTCTAATTGATTGACGATATTTACATCCTCGGTTTGAGGACAGGTCTTAAAGTCTGGAGGTGCAGAATGAATATACATTGTATTAATCTGCGGCTCTATATAGGGTTTTTGGTTTTGCCACCAAGATTCGGTGTTTAAACCATTGCACGGCCCTTGATAAGGATCAATCAAATTTTCAAGAGCATCAAATACTTCAAAATGTAAATGTGGGCCAGTTGAGCTTCCTGATGATCCAATATAACCAAGAAATTCTCCTTGGTTAACAAATTGACCATTCAATTTATTGGTGAGAGTGCCTGATTTAAGGTGCCCGTAGAAAGCGACTGATCCATCTGTATGTTGTATGTAAACAGCATTCCAAGAGTCATTATTAAAACTACAGTTTTGATCAAAATTACCGTCTTCTTTACCAATAATAATTCCAGAGGCAGCAGCAACTACTGAAACATGATTGTTTTCCATTTTATACCATTCAAACGGCCATAAGTATATATCAATACCTTGATGATTATATCCATTATTAGTATCATAAGTTTTATTTCCACACTGATAATCAGATAACTGATTTGGTGTTCCTGCATTGTGATCTACATAATTCGAAATTCCATAAGATGCATATTCATCATTTTCATCAGCATTCTTTATTGGCCATTGAAATAGGGTGACAACTCTGCTATCTGTATTAAGTATGCCCTTTTTAATTAGCTCTTTACGATTAACATTAATATTAGCAAATATTTCATTTCTATGGTTGTCCGATAGGCACTGGTGGGTTATTGTGCGTTTTATGTTTGGTGCTTCTCCTCCAGAGGCTTTGTTTTGAGCTGCTGTTATATTGACGATTAGTGATAGGAAGAGGATTAATACCGTACTGTTTTTCATTGATTGTGATTATTTACCTTTTATAAAAGGGTGGTTTGATAATGGTGGAATTTTTTTAGTAGGAGTAGGTTTTGTTTGTAAGATATGCAATTCATGTAACTTTTCATGAAAAAATGAATGGAAAACAGATAACACTTCTTGATGAGTTATCTCCTTTTTTTAAGAGGTTATTACAGCCGACTAATCGTAACTATATATAACGTCTGTATTCTTTGAAGAGAACAAAGTTGAAAATACTTTATGTGCAATAAATTCTATTATAGGCCACTGCATGAGTGTAATAAAGAAGAAAATAAATGCACCTCTATATGCGAACCAGAACATAGTATCTATAGCATCAGTAACCATAAATGAAGTTCCATATTTAGCAACAGTACTAAGCATTGCATCTTCTGTAATATATGGAGTTAATTGATCTATTGAGAAGTGTACTGAAGTTTCTAGATATGAATTGATGCTATCATTAAGGCCATAGATGCCGCCTAATACTCCCATCGAGACCATTGCGACGATTGGTAAGTATACCATGTTTAGTTTTGCAGCAAATGTCCATAATCCAAATGCTCTATTGAATCCTTTATTTTTATTAATTTTCCTTACTGCCATGATTCCGATGCAAAGCCCAAAAGCTGAAGATAAAAATCCATAAAGGAAAAAGCTTGATACTACATTCATGCCGATTTCGTAAGCTAAGTCTAAGATTAAGTTTAATGTTTCCATGATTTGATTGTTTTATTGATTAATTGATAATTCAAAAGTAGGTGTCGATGGTGTGTCAATTGGATGAATATGTATGAACCAAAAGGTTTTATGTGTCAGTTGAAATTAAAAAGGTGTTTTGGACTAATTGTCTAGAAAAGATGTCATAATGATCTAATATTACAGAGTAGAAATCTAATTAAATGCTTGTTCTTGCCTAAGCCTCTGTATTGAATAATGAGCCAAACATTATCGCCGACAATTAGATGATATTGATTTTGTTCTTGCCTTTTAGTAAGCTAAAAAGGCAATTGTCATGAAAACCATAGAAAATTCTTCTCCCGAACAGTTTTGTATTGACCTTCCGAGATATTTTTCAAAGACTTGGACTACTTGGTTTGACAAATCCATATCTTCTTTAATCACTTCATACAATAAGTTCTTGATTAATTCTGTCCCAGAGAATGGAGGCCACCAGTCATTATCATAAGTAACTTTCATTCCGGATACCCAGCCATCTTTTACGTAGAGTCTAACTTTTGTTGTGACGCCATCTGTGAATTTCATTGTTACATCGATAGCATCGCTGTATATCTGAAAACTACCTGACTGATAGGTGCTAGTTGGATGAGCTAATGATGCCAATGTTTCGACACCTTCGTATTTTAAGAATTGGGAATATGATTGGCTAAAACCAGTGAAAGAGGTAGCAAGAACTAAAGTGAATGCAATTAAGATTGATTGTAAATTTTTCATGTTTGATATTTTTTGTGATTAATTATATCTCAAATATCAGCTCATTTACCTCTAGCTCTCAATAGTTATGTATGAATCAAATGTTTTTATGTGTGGCATAAATTTCGCCTGCAAAATATGTTGATATTACCTTTCAAACCTATACTCATAGTCGATATTGGATTCTGTAATTACTGTTCCAATTGTATCATTTAATAGAAGAGTGGATTTATAAATCAAAGAACTTGAAGTTAATTCAGTGATTTTTGAATTGGCATTTATTCCATCTGGATTGACTAATTTGATAAGATTGCCTTCAATACTGTATTCGCCTCTAATCATATTGAATTCTGCGATCGATGTATCAACAGCAGTTTCAAACCCTATCGTGTTTGAGATTTCAAGAGTGTATAGTCCATTGCTTTCGAATGTACCATCATTTTTATATTCGACTTGAAAATCATACTCCAAGCCTCTAGCTTTTATTTCTTGAGTTAAGTTTAGATCAAAATCTATATCCATGATATCGATTAGACCTTCATACTCTAGAAATACAAGATTCCATTTTCCTTCAATAATTGCTTCGTTCTCGCTTGTTGTGTCTTGGCAGGAGAATATTGTAATTGTCACGATGAATAGCGCGAGTGATTTTAATGTTTTCATAGTTTTGATTTTTCTATATAGTACTTATTGGACTATATTTTGTTTTAGGTTTTCCCGTTTGGTGGAGTCTATTTTAAAATACGAAAAGTGTATGCCTATTACTATTTATAGCTGAATAGGTTTTATTATCAATTGCTAAAAACCACTCAAGAATGACGATTAGATTTATTGTCATTCTTGAGTGATATAGATTATGTAGTTATGTTAGATTTTGATGAATTTATGAACGCTCTTCGTTGTTGTGGTTTCGTTGGTAATGAGATAGTAAATACCAGATTCTAAATTTGAGATGATAATAGGGTTATCAGAAATAGTACCCTTTACTAGATTCAACCCTAAACTATTAATGATTTGGTAGGCTGTGCCAATAGGCAGTAGACTTTCAACGAATAGTTGATTAGTTGCTGGATTAGGATAGATGGACATGTTTGTTCCATTTATATTGCTTGTTGAAGATATTATTTCACATCCTACTGTGAATTTATAAGGTGTTTCTGTTTGCACATCACCAAAATAACTGTTTAGTGAGAAATAGTGGATTTCTGTTTTCTCAGCGGTGAATTCTTTAAATAATGGGACCCCTTCATTATTTAAATAATTAGCCTTTAATGTGAATTCAGAATCGTATACGAGTACATTTGGAGCTACCTCTTCTCCAATATCTATTAATGAAATATTGTAGGTTTCTCCTTCGGACAGATTCACTTTGAAAAAATCTTCGTCAGAATTTGAACCAGTATTAATGAATCTAGGAGCAAATAAACCTTTAATAGTATCGCAAATTTCTATGGCAGTAGATTTACTAAATGAATTGTTACATTCTTCTTCATTATGTAGACTAAAAGGTGTGAAGTCAATGTCAAACACATATTGTTCTTCAGAATCATATTGGTTGGCATCTGCGTTTATGAAAAAATAATAGTCTCCTTGATCGCATAAACTATATTCTAATATGAAACCTTGTCCATTAGGAGCATTTGTTTTGCTTAATATTTCTGACTGATTATCGTCGTAGATTCTTGCATTAATTCCTAAGCCTTCTGGCACAGAGGTCATCTTGAATGTGAAGAAACCAGGTTCAGGAATATTTATTTTGTAATAATCTTTGTCTCTAAACGCATCAGGGAAGTCGTAGCCATATAAAGGCCCAATTAAGGCACGAACCTCTTCTCCTGCTGATAATTCATAAGCTTTAGAAAATGATTCATTACATTCATATTGATCTACTTCGCTAAATGGTGTGAACTTAAATTCTATTTTATATGGTTCTTCAATGGAATATGCATCGTCATCAGCTGATAGAACTCTAAAATAATGGAGGCCTAAATCACAAGCACTTATTTCCATTGTGTACCCTTGTCCTTCTGCAATATTAGTTCTAGACAATAATTCTGTTTTATCAGGATTATAAATTCTGGTAATGAGTTTAATGTTCTCAGGAACATTTGAAAGTTTGAATTTCATAATTCCTGGCTCGGTTATATCGAAAGAATATATATCTACATCGGCAAATGTAGTAGGGAAATCATATTCTCTTATTGGAGCAATAATAGCGTTTATTTCTTCTTGTGTACCCATTTCATATGCTGTGGAGAATGAATTGTTACACTCAGTCGGATCTACTTCACTGAATGGTGTAAAACTTACCCTAAATGAATAGTTATCGGTGGCGTTCCAATTATTTGATCTGTCTCTTGTATAAATAAAATATTCACCTAATTCACAAGCGCTAATAGAAATTGAAAAAGTTCCGCCATCAGTATTTGTAGTATTATTGAGTAAATGATTTTGAGTTGGGGAATAAATTCTAGTTTCTAGTTTGAGGTTATTTGCACTTTCATTTAGAGTATATTTAATTATTCCTAGCTCTGTTAAGTTAACTTTGAAAATATCGATATCATTTTGTTCACTAATTTTTCCAGTGTAATCTGTTTCAAAATTTATGGTATTTGATTGATTAAATAGATCATTTGGTTCACTCTCATTCTGAGCGTGACATAAGTTCAATGAGAAAATAAGGATTGCAAGTGCAAGAAATTTTATTGTGTATATTTTTTTCATAATTTAAGTTCTTTGGATTGTTGATTTTGTTGATGGATTTGATTAGAATCATTGAATATTCAATACTGTGGTGTTTCCGCAAATGGTGACTCGAATATTAGACTCAGAATTTGTTGTTGAACCTAACACATCAGCTATTTCGTATCCTGCAGGCTGATCGATCCACTCTAAGCCAGTCAGGTCGAATTGACCAGCGATATCTATTGCCCCTATCAAGCGAGCTGAGCCAGATGGGACTCCAGGATTATTGGCTGATTCGGAAAAATCAAATATTGCTGATAGTTCACATTGATCTTGCTCAATGGTAAGGATTACATTTGTTTCTCCTTGTGCACATATATAAACACCTTTCCATGTTCCAGATATATTTTTACAGGAACTATTTTCTTGTTCTTCTTTCGTGCAGGAGCTGAATGATATTAGAATAACTGCCATAAGGCAGGATAGTAAATTGAATTTTTTCATAATTTAGAGGGTTTAGGGTTAGGGTAATTAAATTGGAAAACATTATTAGTAGATAGAGGACCTACGATCGCCTTGTTAAGATAATTTGTTTTCAATTGTTGTTATGATTAAATTTCACTACCATATCCTTCTTGATTATAGTTAGAATTTAGGTAACTTGTTGGTATTCAGCTTGTAAGTGATGGGGTGTGTACTTGTGGAAGTAGGTCTATTGTCCAATTTCTTGCGTCTGTAAGAGGTGAAAGCTCTGTTTTTAAACCAGTTTGTGTACTACGTGTTAAAAGGTATTAGACAATTATATTATAACCAATAATTGAGTGTGGACGACTTTGCTAATTAGTTCTTACGAATAATAAAACTCCCACCCTCGCTTCCACCATTTGGATAATCCCAAGTACCTGAAATTTCGTCATCTCCACTGAATGTAGCTTTATAGTTGCCATTGAGCACTATATTAGATCCTTGTAGAATACTTGTTTCAGTAAAAAAAACAGAGTCGTTTTGAAAATAGCCTTCCATAGATGTAATACTATTATTGAGGCTTGGCCATTGAAGCTGTCCGTAAAAATTACATTCTTCAGATTCTTCAATGACCATTACCATCTGATATTTTGTAAAATTATATTGATTAAATTCGCCATCCCAGTCACCTTGTATTTCTGTTTGGTTTTCTGAACATGAAGTTTCTTTTCCCATTGATGTATCATCGCAGTCTTTCATGCATGATGTCATTGTGATTAAAATAGCTAGAGAAAGAAATAAGAAATTTTTCATTTTAGAAGTATTTTGATTGATTAAATAATACTTCAAAGATGGGTGCACCTTTAGTAAATGGTTATTACTAATGTATGGATCATATGTTTTTATGTATAGATGTATAGAGGAGCTATCATTTTATGTTCATTCTTTTGTTTTATCAAGTTTTTCTGCATTATAAAAATGTAGAAATAAAAGCATGTAAGGAATCATATGAATAAGTCGCCAAAACAGACTGATTTCCTCTTCAGCATTTACGTAACTTAAGAAAGTTAATGGGATGCAAATCATACTTGCTGTAGCTATTCTTTTTAATGGGAAGTCATAGTTTTTATCAGCTTTCGTGACATTGAGTCCACTTATTATAACAGCAATCAGAGAACCGAAAAGTGTGCCAAGTCCAAGAATTGCAAATACCAAAAATGTTTTTGTCGCTTCTAGTTCAGGGCTTATATTTGGGTCGAAGACAGATAGGATGGATACCCAAATTAGCTCTATCATAGATTCATTTACAATGTCAGTCCCTAACATAATCTTGAATGTTAAATAAGAGACGAAATATATGCAGTAGGATAGTACTATGTAATTTATAAACTTTCCTGTTTTTTGATCACCTAATGATTCAAAAAATGTCTTGAAGTATTTCCATATTACGATAGGTAATATAAACCAAACAAAAAAGCCGATGAAATTATAAAAAAACGAATTATAGAATATAGTTATTCCTACATAAGCGCCTGTGAATAAAATTGCGTTTCTATAATTGACACCAGCAATGTCCTCCAAACTTCCATATCCAATAGTTGGGTTAGGTAATTTGGAATTGTTTGGAATCGGCGGTGGGGTTTTTCGATAGAATTCATTTAGTTCTGGAAGTTCTTCCGCTTTTTTCCATTCATCGAATCCTTCTTCCCATATAAGAGTATCAGCGGAAAGTCTTATATCGTCTTTCTCCAGTAGGGTAAAAGGCCCTTTCTTCTCATCATTCTCGATATAGTAATAAAACTTCATATTCGGTTATTTACTTCACAACAGTCAATGTCTTTTTTACGGTGGCATCCCCAATCCTCAATACATAAAAATATACTCCGCCTGGATATCCACTTGCATCCCAATCATTGGTGTAATTAAGCTTTTCGTAGATTTTGTCACCCCACCTGTTATAAATATACAATTGACTGCCCATGATCTCTTCTTCGAAATTGAACCTTAGAGCATCATTTTGCCCATCTCCATTTGGAGTGAATATATCAGTGAGGATGATGTCTTTGAGTTCTTCATCTACGATGTTTAGCGTTTTGGTGGTGCAGTTGTCACATTCTAGATTACAGACTTCATATGTGACTTGCAACGTATCAAAAAATGATTCTGAAATGGCAAATTCAAAAACACCATTTTCTTCATAATCTTTTGCTAAGAACAATTCTTCTCGTTCTATCTCGATGATCTGAGTAGAGAAGCTATCTGGGATGATATCATTAGCGAATAGATCTATGTCATAGATGTCTCCAGCACGCACTTCGATGTAATCCTTTTCTAACGTAGCGGCAGCGCAATCTACTAATGTAACAATCTGTACATGGGACAGTTGCTCATTGGTACATGGATTGACGAATGCCCATGTATTCACTATCGTGCCAGGACAGACTGGTGAAGTCGGGGCAGATACTGGGCTGACTTCCTGTGATACTCCGCATGCACCTTCCATGTTATTAGTGATGAGTAGAGTAGCGGGTTCGAATGGCAGCTGATTGCATGATAGCGTGATATCTATTGGCGGGGCAGTAAACTCGAAGACATTGTTGGATGCTACTGTGGCTACTTGGGTGTAAGTGAGTGGATCACCGCAAGGATTATTAACCGACCAAGTGTAGGTGACGGTGCCGCCGCATTCGTCAAAATTTTCTGTTGTTACAGGAGAGACGGAACCAGTTGGTATGCAATTATTTTCACCATCAAACATATAATCTAGCGTGATTTTATACAGTTCTATTTCCTCTTCATTACAGTTGATATCTATAGATTCAGAGGGAGTGTCGACAAACATTAGTGTGCCGGGAGACTCCACGGTGATGATTCGGTTAGCTTCTATGAGCTCACCACAAATTGTGGCGTAGTTCCATGATTCCATTATGGTGCCTTGGCAATTGGCAAAACTAGTGCTGTCTGTCATCGTAGGTACAAAGCCAGCTTCTAGGCAGTCATCTGTCATGCCATTAGTGAATTCTAGATTTAACAATGAAGGCATATCTTCTATACAGCTTACAGTGATATCCGACGGAGGGTTTATAAATGTCGGAGGATTATCAAATAGACATGCTCCTTCAATACAGTCGCTGCAATCTATTACCGTTATAGTAAATAACGTATCGATTGAACATCCATTGTTATCAATTAGGGACAGTCCATAATCTGAAGTTGAAACTGGGGCTACACTAAGTTCATCAGACCCTGTTTCTTGCCAAGTGATTGATTGATAGTCCTCAGAATTAATGATATTGACAGTTATTTCTTCATTTTTACAAACCTCAAGTAAAGTTGGATTGGTGATAGGCAATGGATGATTATAAATAACGTTTGTAGAAATATAAGTTGCTTCTATTGCGGCTGATATTGATTGACAAGTCAAGAAAGCATTGAATGCATCAGAAGCGATGTCAAACGTAGTCTCTCCGCAAAACGGTTGATTTTTTATCCTAAAAACTAGTGTTGCTACTCTTGTAGGAGTAAAAATACTATTGATCGATTGACTATTATCATCTCTTTTAACTCTTACATATGGGCCGGCTGGTGTGAAGAAGTCAACCGTTGGTGTTAGTTCATTATTGAGATTAATACCTTCTATAAATTCCAAGGCAAAAGTGTCAAATTGTATTTGAAAGGAATATTCCGTGATGTCTACTAGTCCATCCAAAATGACATCGATAGATATAAATTCACCACCTATGTAGCCTTGATCAATGAGTTCTACTGTGATGTCTGGTGCCACGAATTCACTACAGACACCAGCTAGTTTATTTACGTATACATCAGTGGTGCAGCTTTCGCCGGTGGTCAGACTATATACCGTTACTTCCTTAATAGTACACACATCCGCACATATTAGTAGGAATGTATCCACATCCATCACTGGGTCGAAAGAGTAACAATCTCTTACTGGGAATCCGTTTTCTAGGATTCTCTCTATTGGTATTTTTCTTCCTTCTTGGACAAAGATAGTCTCAGTTATATCTGTCTTGCATATAGGAGTGGGGCAGTCTTCTACAGCTACGCAATTACAGTTGATTATGATGGAATCAAGGGCTATTCCGCAAGGTTGGTTTTCTTGTTTTTCATCCGTTATATTATCGCAATATTGCATCCAGTCTTCTCCTCGATTTGATAATAGAGGATTGCCGTCAAGTGTTACATCGCTAGGGAATGATACATTGCAGTAGTTGGAAAATGAAGAGGGAATACATCCTTCAAGATTATTATTGTCTAGGAAGATATTGATGAGATCTCCTGGTGTAATATTTCCTAAGTCGTCTGGGATTCGGCCAGAAAAATTATTGCCTTGGATATCAAATCGAGAGATGTCATCTAACTCTCCGAAGCCTTGAGGGATTTGTCCCGTGAAGTTATTGTCTTCCAAGTCGAAATACCTTAAGTTGCTCCATTTGGTAACAGAAGAAGGCAAATTGCCAGTGATGTTATTCTCTTGAACATCGAAAAATTCGATAAATTCTAAATCACCAATATTAAGAGGTAATTCGCCAGATAAATTATTGCCGGATCCGAAAACTCCTCCTATCTCAGAACAATTAACAAATCCGAACATGTCGATACCAATTACTCTATTGGTTATTTCATTACAGCATAATCCGAACCATGGGTTTGCATAATTATTCAAGCTGTCGCACGGATCACAATTACTTAACCAGCCATCTTTATTACTCCATTGATCACCGTTCGTGCTTTCGTATAATGCTTGCAGGACATCGTAGTCAGGACTTGGACAAGGGGAATTGCAATTAAGTGAATACGTATCCCCTGTGATATTCCATCCTTTTGATGCTAGAATGGTTTTGGCGACTTCGCCTGCGTCATTATAAGAAATAGCATCAGCACTGAAATTAATACCCATAGGTATAAGTATATTGTCTGCCCATTCTTGAAGCGTAAGCGAATAGTTTGCACAACTCATACCACTTAAGTCGAAAAAGCCTGTCATGTCATTTGAAAAGATACCATTAGGGTTTATATCCCAAGAACCTAAGTTTTGGTCGAACGATTCTGCATTTTGGAACATTCCATTTAAAGCGTTAACATTCTGAATCTCCCAACTAGAAATATCTTGATTAAACATTGTTGCATCTCTAAACATGAATCTCATGTTCGTGGAACTTAATGTTTGCCAATTATTTATATTTCCATTGAATATTGTAGCGCCCCAAAACATACGCCAAAAGGTCTCTACGTTTTCAACGTCCCAAGTGTTAAGATCTTGATTAAATGAAGTAGCATTTCTAAACATACCCTCCATTGAATTAACTTTTGAAACATCCCATCCGCTAATATCTGTATTAAATTCATCTGTCGACCAGAATGTACTACTCATATCTATAACATTCATGACTTTCCAACTAGAAATATTGCCATTAAATCTATTACAATTAGAAAAGAGTGACTTCAATGAAGTGATAGTGCTGACGTCCCAATTATTAAAGTCCGAATCCAAAAACCTACAGTATTCAAACATGGATTCCAAAGATATAACTCCTGATAAATTGGGAGTATCATCAGCGATTACATTTATATTTTCACATCCTTGAAATGCAAACTCCATACTTGTCCACCCAATATCTCCCCATTGTTCAACGAAGATTATTTTTTCACTGTCATCATTTGTAGAACTTGGACCTATATCATTGAAGAATATCCTAGGAAACTCCCCCCGAATAGCAATCGTAACTGTATCCTCTCTCCCAAAATTATACTCAAAATCACCATCAATACCAGTTGTATCCGCAACAAATGCTGTACCCATCACATAATCCCAGTCTACTTCGTAGTTATATGTCCCATCTGGATGAGTTGGCACTTTTATGCTAGAATCACTGGTCACACCAGGGTTGTTAGTCACCCAGGTAGTTACAAAAGGGCGGCTTTCTCCATTCGATTCTCCAGAACAACTGCAGTCCGATTGGATCATATCGTTTATCGTGGTTGCATCATTATCATCACATATAGCTCCTATTTGATCTATAGGTTGACATAGCATATCAGTATCACCATGAAAAGGGAGAAGTAGATTTTCATTCACGTCAAACCATCCGATATCGCAGTAACGCTCAGTTGGAACACAACCTGATAGATTATTATTTATAAGTATGAATGTATCTAACTCAAGTTTGTCTAGGTATTCTGGTATTTCACCTTCCAGGTGATTAAAGTCTGCATAGAAACTAAATAGTTTTGTGGAAGATGTAAGGCTTGGTAATTGGCCAACAAGTCCACAATTGTACAAGGATAAATTTCTAAGACTATCTAATTCCCAAACAGGAATATCACTATTGTAAGGGTTGTCGTAGATAAATGCATCTCTAAGTTTTGGAACATTTGTCCAAGATGGTAATGGACCAATCAAACTGTCGCCATAACTATAAACCTCTTCAAGTAGTGGCAGGTTGAAGTCAGGTAAAGTTGTTTTTAAGCTGCTATTTCCACCGATTGCAATAACTCTAAGTTGTTGATTGTCAAAATTCCAGTTTCCTCCTGTAAGGTCATTATCACTTAGAACTATTCTTCTTAAGCTATCTAATTCTGAAAGGAGAGTTATATTTCCAGTAAGATCATTATCTACTAATTCTATTTCTGTTACTCTTTCATTTTGTTCGTCGCAAGTAATGCCGAACCAAGGATTTGCTCCCCCATTAGCTAGATCGCACGGATCACAATTCATTCCGGCTTCACCTTCAATCCATCCAGTTCCAATATCCCAGTTTTCACCGTTTGTCGAGTTGTAAAATGCTATTAGATTAGGGATGTCTGGATGTAAGCATCCTCCTCCGCCAGTGTTAACTGTACTTTCACAACTTACTTCGCATCCATTATTATCAGTTACGACTATTGTATATTCTCCATCTGGCAGGTCTAAAATTGAATAAACTGCATCATTGATCTCGGAAACATTGCCATTAGTAGGACCAGACCAAGAGATTGAAATGGGAAACTGTGCATTCGTAGTATTAAAAGAAATACTATTTGATATAGCCAGACAGGAGATATTAGAAATACCGATTTCGCTTATCATTATTTCGTTTTCGCCTTGACATTCTCCACTTGTAACCGTTACGGTGTAGATGCCAGGTTCGTTCACTGAAACTGTCTGAGAATCTTCGTTTGTGCTCCATGAAAATGAGTCGAATGATTCTTCAACATTTAAGTCAATGGAGACATTGGGGCATATACTATTATTCGGATCAGATGATGTAATTGTAGGTGTTGGAGAATTAGATAGTATGATTTCTACGGGTAATATCTCAGATTGACAATCATTAGTACTGGTTGCTCTAGCAAATATGGTAATCGATCCTCCTGTTGTAAATGATGAAGGGGCAGAGATTAAAGAAGAACCATCGGATTCGAATGACCATGAAATTGTGTTCCCTAAGGATAGTTGATCATCATATTGAGTAAGGTCTATAGTAACTTGTTCCATCGATTCTTGGCATGCTTGGATAAGGCCGATATCGCTGATCTCAGGGATGGGCGATACAGTATGATTATCAGCGGAGTAGAAAATCTGGTAACTGCAAGATTGCTGATCCGAAATTGTGATCGTGTAGTTATATGTTCCTTCTGTCTGGTTATTGATATCAAAAAGTGCCATTGCAGATACATCCCCAATGTTTCCTACCGTTTGAGAATTGACAAAAGATCCATTGGCAAATAGATCTATCTGGTAGGGTGGTATTCCTTCGAATATATCCACTTGGATTTGGTAAGGTGCTTCCTCGCATGTAGGGTTAGCTGGTAAGGTAACATCTGAGATGCCTTCAGATTTTACTTCTACATTAGAAATAAACAAAGGCCCAACGTAGGCACATCCATTATTATCGGAAGAACTACCACTATATTCATATGTTCCTTGTGTTTGTCCAGGGATACTAATAATTATTTCTTCTGTGTTGGATGAGTTTGAATATACTACTCCTCCGGGAATTCCTGTGACTGATCCCATATAAGGTGGATTAGAGGAAGGATTTGGAAATACAGAAATTGTCAAATCATAAGGCTCCATAAAACAGACAGGTGCAGAAGGAACCCCTAGACTAAATCCTCCAGATTGTATTGTCATTTCTCCAGTAGAGGAAGATGTTCTTATGATATCCGTACATGGGCTTCCATTATCAGAAATGGAAATGTTGAAGATATATATACCGTTTGCAGGATCAATAGCGGGTATTGTAAATGAGGCTCCAGTTACTCCTGACAATGAACCATAATCAGATGTTCCATCAGTCACTGTAATATCAAATGGTCCATCGCCACCTATAATTTCTATTTGAAAATCAAATGATTCGCCAAGGCATACAAATTCGGGGTAGGTGATGGTGTAGTCTGTGGGACAGGCAGAGAAGGTGCAACTACCTTGACTATCTCCACTTATAGTCCATCCTAGATCGTTAATTAGGAAATTTCTTGCTGTTTCGGCTTCACCATTGCCGTATTCCATATTGGTAAGACCTCCCAAATTTAGATTGCTTGGAGTATTTGGATTGTTAGCCCAACTTATGAGATTATTTGAGTAGTTTTCACATGAGAAACCTGAGTTTTCAAATATTCCTCCAATTTGTATCACACTACTTAGATCCCATCCATTTAAATCTTGATTAAAGTTAATATTCCAAAAAAACATTGACCCCATATTTTCAACACCAGATACATCCCAATTTTCGATACTGAAATTAAATGAATTGGCCTGATTAAACATATTGCTCATATTAGTAACTGAGGAGATGTTCCATTGACTAATATCTTGATTAAAATCATGTGCTATTCCAAACATGTTGCTCATGTTTTGGACATTTCCAACATTCCAATTACCAATATCTTGGTTGAAGTCTCCAGCTTGAGAGAACAAAGCTCTCATATTTATTACATTACTTACATTCCATAGGCCAATAGGTTGGTTAAATAAATTGGCTTGTTTAAACATGTTGTTTAGGTCTTGGGCAGCTGACATGTCCCAGTTATTGAGTGGTTGATTAAAATTTGTAGCACCCCAAAATAGTTGTGAAAAATCAGTGATCGTTCCAACACTCCAATTTGATATGTCACCATTAAATAGATTGCAACCCATAAACATGCCTTTTAATGAATTAGCATTAAGGAGATTAGGGGAGTCAAAAGCATTGTAAATTGTCATATCACATCCCCTGAAAGCGTATTCCATACTTTCCCATTCGATATCACCCCATTGATCAATTGATATTAGTTTATCACTATCTTCATTTGTGTTATTTCCATCAGTGTCATTAAAGTATATCCTAGGAAAATTCCCTCTCAAAGCGATCATATGAGTACCTACCACCCCAAAATCATGAGTGACATCTCCTGCAATCCCAAATTCATCGTAATTCCCATCATTTTCCCAATCCACATCATAGTTATAAGTCTCTCCCGGAAAAGTAGGAATCGTAATACAACTACTACAACTAGACCCTGGATTATCCGTCTTCCATGTAGTAATAAACGGAGCCTGAGACACTCCATCCTTCAAAACAAAAACCACCAACCCCAAAACCAGCAAAAATCTATATATCAACTTCAAACCATTTACTTTTTTACAAATTTCTTAATGTAGACTCCTTATAATTCAAGCTTACAGTCTAAAACGGCTCATTACTAAATAAATAAGCCACATACGCTTCATATCCAACCCCACTAAACTGCCCAATGCTGCCAAAGTTATAATCCACTTTTGACCCAATTCTTAAAGAGCCGTCTTTGACCAGCCAACCAAGCATAGACTGATCATTGAAAACGAATCCTATCTGAGCAAATGCCTCAATATTACTGACGAGTCCGATGGATAGCCAGTATTTATCTACACGTTCATATCTGAGGTTCGTCATTACATTGATAGCTTTTTTGAATCCATAACTGATGAATATATTGGGTTCTATGTAATAAGGGCTTCTTTGTGGAGAGTATCGATAACCAGCATGTGCTGTTGCGTGGACGGTTTGTGTTATATCTCCTTGGTTGGATATGGTCAGTCGAGTCGGTAAGATCTGATTGGCTGATAATCCAAAATAGTAATGAGATCTAAAACTATAGAAGTCAGAAACAGATACATAATATGCTCCTAAACTCATATTTGGAGCTATGGCAGAAGTTTGTTGATTAAGTAAGTTCGGGTCTCCTTGAAAACCGTCAAATGGAGTGAAATGCTGAGGACTGAATCTATAATTATTGAAACTTACCTTTCCTCCTAATGAAAACACATCATCTCTATTTCCGAATAATAAAGGTTTGAATTTATAAGCGATGGTCCCAGCAAGGCTAGATTTTTGATAGGGGCCCACCTTGTCATAGTCTATATAGCCGCCGATAGATAGCTTAGTTTCTTTTTTGACGAATGGATATTGAAAACCTATTGTGCCATATTCAGGAGCATTCTCGAAGTCAGTCCATTCTTTATGTACAGTTGTGGATAGTTCCCAAGTATTCCATCTCGCTGTGAGTGCTGGATTCCAGATGAACCCATTCTCGTAGAATGATGACCAATTGGTTAATTGTTGGCTATGCGAATATGAAGATATTAGGCATAACATCAGTATGGTAAAGACTGATTTTATTCTCATTGGTGGTATAGGGTTGATTTTATAAATGTAAAGTCAGAAAAATAAATCAGCTTCTCTTACGTATTACACGTAGTTTTTATAGAATGCTCTATTTTAGTTTCTTAAAGAGTGATTTGTTAGCTTTTATCTAAGTTGATTTTTGTTAAAATTTCCATTTTGGATAAATGAGATATTACATCCTCTGATGATCTGAAGGTATTCAACCTAAACAGTATTTTTCCCTTGTTAAGGATTTGTTCATTATATTTTTCTACGGTGCGGACTGCGATTTTAAGTTGCTCCGATATTTGTTGTTTGTTCAGTCCAATATTGATCAATTGTATGATTTGTTTTTGTCGTTTTGTAAAACTAAGATAATGAAATGATTCTTTGATTAAATTAGTGAAGGTTAAGATGATCTTAGAGCTTTCTTTGGTAGGTATGATTGGTTTTAGATTTACTGAGAAGGGTTGGCCTATATAGCTCTCAATCGGAGTGTACCATGTGATATAGTGTATCGGACTAAGGTTGGAGTCATGTGTTACTGGTATACTTATTAATTTTACGTATTTATAGTTGTTATTGGCACTTTTTAGACTTCTTAAACTTGTATAGCATATATTCATGAGATCTTCGGATCCTTTATGATACTTGAAAATAGTTAAGCTTATACAAGTAAGATTATGGAGGACGAATGAAGTGTGATCTTCATGGGTAGATTGAATAATATCCTTAACATGATTAATATTAAAACCCATTTGAGAAATGTTGTGAGTATGGGTTACTTTTCTTGTCAAAAGATTATGCATGATAATGAAAGTATCAGGCGGGCAGTTGTCGCAATATTCTTTCCATGACCTTACATTCTTTTTTCTTATTAGATCTTGTACTGTGGTAGATATAGGAAGATACTTCGCTAGTTCATCTTTTTTCTTTTGGGTTAATTCTTCGAGGTTTTGCATTTCAAAAGGGTAGGTGTGGTTGTTTGGGTGAAATTATTGTCAGTATTTTATGAAAAAATAATAAATTGCTTGAATGCAAAATAGCAATTGAATAAACTTTGTTTCGTAAAGTAAAAGTAGAGGTTTCCTTGGTGGGGCAACTAAATTTACACATAACTTATTTATAGTTAATGATTTAGTTAGTTTAATTGTACTCGTTTACGGTAGGTTTTAAGTTATATCTCCCTGACTAATCTCATCCCTATAAATGGCCTTTTGTCATCTGGAGTCGTCTTTCCTCTACTTTTGACTTCACAGTCTGATGATTTGCTACTCCAAGACCCACCTCTTATTACTCGAAGTGTTTTGTTAGTAGGAGTGTCGTATCCATTTGGGTTGTACCAACTATCACACCATTCATAGACGTTGCCTGACATTCCAAAGAGAAGTAGTCTGTTTGATTTTTTACTATTTACGGGACTCGTGCCTCTATTGCTATTACTTTTATATAAGGCGACAGCATCTATTTTATTACCCCCTGCATATTTAAAGTTTGTGCCTGCATCGGCCGCGTATTCCCATTCGGCTTCAGTCGGGAGTCTAAATTTGTATGGATTATCTGGCATTGCATTTAGTCTCTTAATAAATTCTTGAGTATCATAAAAAGATATATTTTCTACTGGACATTCTTCACAATCAGAAAACATGGATGGGTTAGTGCCCATTACTGTTTTATATTCCTTCTGATTGACTTCGTATTTAGAGAATTTGATAGGGTTGATTGTTACCATTTTTGCTGGCATTGCATCATCTTCACAGTCCTCATTGCACCCTAAGGTATGAGAAGCGGGATCAATGAAAACCATATTTCCATCTATTGTCGAAATAAAAGCGGATACAGTCTCTAATCTAGATTCATCAATATTTGAAGGTGGTTCAATTGGTTTTGGTTCTGTTGATGGCGCAGTAGGTTTACTAATATTTGATAGATCTTCATTAGAATTTGCCGGTGGATCTTTTTGTTCTGGATTACTATTGGCAGGATCAGAGGATTCTAATTGATCTTTGTTGTCATTAAGTCTTATGTCTTTCACTTTATCCAAAGACGGATCTTCCTTGTCAGTTAGTCCTGTCTGAGTTCCAATTATTGTTTTTTTACTAACTTCCTTAACAAGTTTTCTTTTCCTTTTTTCAACTTCTGCTTTATATCTTGATTGAGGATACTTAGTCAAGAATGTTTCTAGTGCTTCTACAGTATTGATTCTTATTGCCTCTTTGTATGCTTGCGCTATTTTTATATCGTTCTGTATCATTTTAGATCGATCTTTAGCCTGCTCAGTATGTACACCATCAGGAAAGAGTTCAATGTGCCTATTGATTTCTTCTAATGAATTACTGTTCTCAATTTTGCTCCATTGTTCATCATCTATTCTACGTTGGAGGAGTTTTAATTTGAATTTTGCTTCTTTTACATGGATTCCGTTATTGTAGGAGTCAATGTACTTTTTGTAAGCCGAAAGGCTATTATTTTTGTTTGCATATGCCCATACAGATTCTTCATTATCAAGTTTTGCGTTTGAGAGCAAAGAGGCTATTATCGTTTTTGCTTCAACAACATATATACCTTCAGGATACAGGATAACATATTCCTCATATGCCATTACAGTATTATCTTCCTTTACCAGCTGCCATATGTTTTTTTCTTCTTGAAGTCGAATTGACTTCATTCGTTCTTTTATTGATTCATCATTTTGACTGTCGGGGTCTTCTTTTAGTATAGCGGAAATGTCATTGTTTTCTTCTAATTTTGATGTGACGAGACTATTTATTGGTTCAAGACTGCCCATGTTAGGGGATTGATTAAATAGATGGTTTCCCCCTATTCCAAGCAAGGTTATTGCTATTATAGCGGTTACCCATTTGCCATATTTCTGGATGAGTTTATTTTTGTCAGATTTTATTTTAGAAGAATCAATTATGATTTCTTTTGGTTTGTTTTCGTCAAAGTCCAAAAAAATGGTGCCTTGGTCATCATCCTGTGCGTCTGAATTGTCTTGGGTTAAAATTGTCAACAATGCATCGGCAGATTGCACCCTTTTCTTTGGATCCTTGGCTAAGCATTGTCTAATAATTTCATTATAGGGAGCGGGGCATGAATTTATCAATGATGGTATTGGAGCATTTACAATATTTTGGTAAATGATTTTGCGTTTTGCCTCTGCACTGCCAGATATATCTTTGGCCGCAAATGGAATCTGACCCGTAAGTAATTCATAAGCTATGGTTCCAATAGCCCAGAGGTCTGCATTATATCTTAGCCTTTCTCCCAAGAGTTGTTCCGGTGAAGAATACTCTAGTGTGCCGCCGCCAAAACTGTTGGTAAATTCCTCTAATTCTTGTGCGCTCACGATTTTACTCAATCCAAAATCTGCAATCTTAGGTGTATACACTCCTTTCCTTTCAGAAATAAGAATGTTACTTGGTTTTATATCACGGTGTATAATCCCATTCTCATGCAGATATTTTAGACCTCGTATGAGTCCTTCAATTATATTTTGTTTTGATTCTATACTTAAGTCGTTATTCTTAGCAAGTTGTTTTAAATTCCCTATTGGGTAATACTGCATAATTGCATAATCGAAAAGGCCATTTGGCATTTCGATTTGATAGACAGCTTCATAATTGGCTATGTTTTTATGTACGGGAAGATCTGCAGTAGCATCAAATTCTGATTGGAGGCTGAATTCTTTATTATTGATATACTTGACTTCTGATACTTTTACGGCTTTGACCTCATCTCGTTCATTATCATAGGCCCTGTATACAGTTCCAAATGATCCACCACCAAGCCGCCCTTCTCGAATATCTATATCATATCGATTAAAAAACGCGTCTTTTGAAATGGTGTTTTTCATGGTTGGTGTTGAGATTGGACCCAAATATATATTTTATGATTGATTTTGTGTTACGGGATTGCGGCATTTTAGTTATTTACTACGATTTCTGTTTTGATATAGTAGGGTTACTTTATTAGTATCCAATAAATAAGTTAGTATTTTTTCTTCATTGATACGACTATAGATTGAAATCTGATTAATTAAAACGGCACTAAATCTACTTCATACATAATATCGATTGATTCATACACAATTGACAGATTAGGGCGTCAATGTACCCCATATTTGGATTATCAATTCAATTAAAACACAATCAAAAACAATCAATCATGAAAACATTATCTACATTAATCTTAGCTATCTTATTCTCAATTACAATCAATGCACAATTGGAAGAAGTGCCGACATTGTGTAAAGGAGTTTCATTTAATGAACGACCAATTTTAGCGGTTTATGACTTCGAAGTATCGGCAAGAGGAGCACGAGATGCCTCAAGTTCGGGTATGAGGGACATGTTAGCAAATGCATTGGGAAATTGCGGATGTTTTAGAGTGGCTGAGCGAAAAAACCTTAATAGCATCCAAATGGAGCAATCAATTGGTCTAAGTGGAGGATTTAATACAAACACAACAGCTAAGACAGGAAAGCTAGCTGGGGCACAAATCATCGTATCAGCTAACTTGACAGAATTTAAAGAGAATGAAAGTGGCGCAGGTATTGGTGGATTTGCTAGAAAGTTAGGTGTAGGCGGAGTAGGGATGACAAAGGCTCATGTTGGAATGATTATCAAGTTGATCGATGCAGAGTCAGGAATTACAATAGCATCAAAGTCAGTAGAAAGGAAAGTCAAGAAAATAGGAGCAATAGGAGGGACTGGAATAATGGGAGCAGTGGTAGGTGCAACATTTTTTAAAAGTAAGGCGATGGCTGATGCAATAGAGGAAACAATGATCGATGCATTACAGTATATAGTTGCTGAGAAAGCAAACTTCCCGAATGCTATTGATCCAAATGTTAGCGCTAACAATAATATTACCAATAGATCAGATTGCTCAACATTGATGAGCGGAAATGCTCCTAAAGTCATGATCGTAATTCCTGAGCAGCATATTGCTACTAAAGTGCCGGACCCAGCTGGCGAAACTGAAATGATCAGAAAGTTCTTAGAGATTGGTTATGAAGTAGTAGATCCTTCACAAGTAGTTGCAATTTATCAACAAGGTTCACTAAATGCTGAAATTGAAAATCCAACAAAAGCTGCGGAACTAGGTAGAAGATTTGGTGCGGATGTTATCATCATAGGTGAAGCATTTAGTCAAAAAGCGACACAGAACAGTGGAAGTATGCTATCATGCAGAGCAAGAGTAGAAGCAAGAGCGATAGAAACTGCAACTGGCAGAATATTAGCGGCTAATGGCGGTCATGCAGGAGGTGTTGATGTAGCTGAGTTTGTAGCCGCAAAGGCGGCTCTGAGAAATGCTGGAGGACAATTAGCGGAATACTTTATCAATCAATTGTGCGGAAAGAATATCATGATCAATAAAAATAAAATCTCACAAAATTTCGGAAGCAACTCATCAAGTAAATCATTAAAGATGGGAGGAGGTTCGCAGATGACTCAGGTAAAAATTACTGTCGAAAATGCGAATTTTATGATGTACAGAAAACTACAAAAGTCATTTACAAAAGCATCAAAAATGGAATGTACAGATAAATCTCTAAGTAATAGTAAAATCATTATGGTGATTAACACTTCAAAATCAGTCGATGATGTAGCTGATGCTTTGATGAATGTAACTGGTAATAAAATGGAAATTACAGATTTATCAAATCAATCTATTAGCGGAAGAATAAATTAAGCCTATTCAAATTAAATGGATTTTTCATTGATTTGAATTGATTGTGATAGAACCTGCTCGAAGTTATTATCCGAAATTGTTGGATGATTCTTTGAGTTGGTTCTTTTTGTTTTTGGTGCCAAAAAAAAGTGACCGTCTTACAATAATTTAGACATTTTTGTTTCAAAAGCAGAATGCCTGACAACACCAAATTTTATAACATTTGGAAAAGTAAGATTTCTAATACTATATTTACGATACAGAAAATCAATCACCCCCGATGGATCATTTAATATTTTTTAAAAAAAATGTAGACCTCAAAGAATCGCTCTCAAAGGTTAGATTCAGTTATACAAGAGAGTGCTGGATGCATGTGACAGATAGTGAGGTGAAACTTATAAAACATGTCAAACAATATTCAGGAGCACTTTTATTTTTCTTCTGTGATAAACTAACTGAGCAAAATAGAATTGCTATATCTAATTTACAAAATAAGTTTCCAGATTTAAGAATTTGTCTTTGTACGAATGAAGTGTATGCGCTTGAGGCTTGGAAACTTAATGTGTTTCATTTCCTAGACCACCCTACTGATAATAAGAAATTAATCAAAGGGTATACTAAGTATATTTCCAATCTAGGAGGAATGAATAAGGAGTTCAAAATCAAAAGATCTAATGGGCTGCATCGAGTGCCATTCCATGTAGTCAATTATCTCAGAGCGGAAGGGAATTACACTAAGATATATACACCAAAGAGTAGACCTATAGTTGAAACAAAACAACTGCAAATGTATATGTTTTGTACAGAAGAGGATCTGAATATGAGAAGAGTCCATCGATCATTTATCATAAATATGAAGCGTATTAGAACAGTAGGAAAAATGCAAGTGCATTTTTATAACACAGAGGTGCCACTTGATATTTCGAAAGCACTCGAAATGAAATTAAAAAGAATCCTATTAGGTAAATAAGTAAACTGATTATGTCTGATATTTTAATAACAATAGGAAAACAGAAGTCGAACGATATAGTGATAGATGATCCTGGAATCAGTGCTTATCATGCGCAGGTGACTTATGATGGAGGAAATAGAATAACACTTATTGATATTGACAGTACAAACGGAATACATGTTAATAACCGAAGAATTCAGAAGAAACAAGTAGATATTAAAGACCTTATCATTATAGGAAGTAAAGCCATGGACTCAAAGTCTTTGATTGACGTTGTGCGGGCAAAGTATTTAGAAAAGAAAACAGACTTTAGTGATGAGTATAAACAGGTGTTAGCAGAGTTACGAAACTTTAGTAAAGCAAAGGATAAAATGAATAACTCGTCCAATTTTTCTAATATTCTTCGAGTTGGGTTGGTATTACTTATTGTACTAGTCCTTCTTCTAAAACCTGACTTGATCAAAGACGATAGTACGAGAATAATGCTCATGATTGGCGCTGGGTTGGTGCCAGTGATATTTAGTATATTTTCATTGAAGGGCGAGAAGAAAAGAGTAGCTATTGATATGGTGAAGTTTGATTATGAAGAGAAGACGAAATGCCCAAAATGTAATAAAACACTGCTGAATTATACTGCGGACTATATTGAACGAAAAGGAATGTGCCCTGTAGGGGACTGTAAAGCAAAATTTAAAATTATTTGATAGAATGCGATTCATACATAAAATGATGCGATTCATACATAGTACCGGTAAGCATATAGGAAACTGCTTTATTATTGTATCATATTAATAATCGTAAAATAACAGAAAATGAGTGATCACACAATTATAGATACATCGACAATGACAAGAAAGAATACGTTTTCGTTTCGAAATCTATCAAATGCTCAAAAAGGAGCATTTATTGGTGGAGGCGTTGCATTAACAGCGATTCTTGGATCAGTAATAACTGGTATGATAGGCGGGGATTCCATTTTATCTGCGGAATCTTCGGATACACCAGCAGAGATAGAAGTGTTAGAAAGTCAAGATTTGGAAACGATCACTGAAGGTTATCCTTCTGACGATGCTTTCTCAAATCAAACAGATGCTCTGACGGAGGAAAGTATAGATGCGGGTATTGAAATAGTGGAAGAAAGCTATGATTTGACATTCGAAACAGAAGTCAATTTTTCTCGCTCTGTAAACAATGATATGACTTTCGAAGATGCATTCGCAGCAGCGAGAACTGATGTTGGATATGGAGGGTGGTTTAATTGGGATGGTCAAAGTTACTCTACTTTTACAAAGGATGAGTGGGGTTCATTGTCTGAAAGTGAGCAAAGTTCCTATGTGGATCAAGTAATAGAACAATCTGATATAGACGATGCAACATGGACAGAAACACCAAGGCAGAATGTAGATGTTGTGGAAGAAATAGAAGAAGAATACGTAATCAGTGATGAGGAAATCGAATTAGGTACAGAAGATATCATAGAAATAGAAACTCCAAAAATGAATGCCGAAATCGATAAAACTGCGAACATGAATTCTGTAGAGGAGGACCTTGTTGAAGACATTATTATAGTGAAGCCAATACGAGGTGCAGATATGAATGATGATGGTATTGTAGATGCTATTGTATTTGACAACGATGGAGACGGTAATATAGACCTAGTGGCATTAGATGAAGATTACGACGGCAAGTTCGAGTCATACATGATTAATGAAGATGGAGATGAGGATCTTGACGTGTTTGTAATAGATGAGGGAGGAGATGGAATAGATGATTCTGATACAATGGAGGAGATCTCAGACATAGTAAATATGGAAGATTTTGTAGTGTTAGATGAGGAGGATATCCCAGAAGATCTAAGCTTTATAGATGATATTTTTGGCGATGATGAAACTCAGGAAGAAACGATAGATGAAGACTTAGGGTTCGATGATGCTGGACTATAAAAAATAAAGATGATAAAAGGTAAATGTCCAAAATGTAAATCGTCACTAATGATCGATGAAGAGTCTCTTCTTAGTATGAAGAGACCAATCTTTGAATGCCCTAGTTGTGATACAAGAATTTTAATAAAACCAAAACTTGCGCAATGCGGTAAATGCAAAGCAAAATTTGGATTCTATCCTCAGACCTTAGCTGAAAATGGATTGTGTAGGTGCCCTAAATGTAGTACTCTCAATCGAGTAAAATAATTAAGAATGAAAATCATTTGCGATCAATGTGGACATATTAACATCATCAAAAATCCTGAAGTCTTTCGAGGAATGAAGAATGTAGCTTTTCATTGTAAAAATAAAAGCTGCAAAACCAAAATAAAATTTCAATTACCTATTGAAAAGAAAACAGATGAATCCACAGAGGATCAAACAATTGCAATATTTAATGACAATAAAGTTAAATCTGCATTTTTAGAGTATTCTAATGTTGAAAATAATCGAGTTTCTGTAATTGTAGCTCCTGGAATAAATCATGTTGGGAGACAGTCAAATGGGTACAATCAAGAAATTCAAGTCGAAACTAACGACAGACATATGTCAAGAATTCATGCGGTCTTAATCGGAAAGATTCAAGGCGAGAACTTCATGAGCATACTAAGAGGGTATAGTAGTAAAAACAAAATCAACCTTAATGGCAGGGTTATGTCCGAGGATGAAGAAATCTACCTTATGGAAGGTGATGAAATCGTACTGGGGACCACTACTTTAAAATATAAGGTAAACTATCATTAAAGTGAAAATTAAACAATTTCAATATCAGGGCACACGAAACTATCAACAGGATAGCTTATTTGTAAATGATAAATTTTTTATTGTTTGCGATGGCGTCGGTGGTAGCAAAGATGGAGCGAAAGCTAGTGAAATAGTGATTGGTGTGATATCTGATTTCTTGATAATGCTAGAAGGGAAGGTCTGTGTGAGCGATATGAAAAATTCTATAAATGAGGCACAAAATGAGCTTAATGAATTCCGAAAAAACAAACCGGATTTTGAAAATAGTGGCACTACATTAGCCTTATTAGTATTGGATAGGGATAGAGCATTTACGGCCCATATGGGGGATAGTAAAATTATGTTGTTCAAGCGAAAATCTGCTAAGATATGGAGTACTAAAGATCACAGTATTGTCCAAGAATTATATGAATCGGGAATCATCAAAAAAGAAGAGGATATGTACACCCATCCGATGAAAAATCGAATTACAAATGGACTTTTTGCTAGAGAATCCGAGAAGCAATTGAATATTCCAATCAATGAATTAAGTAATATTGAGGCAGGTGATATATTTATCATTGCTTCGGATGGTGTGTTTGAATCTTGCCTTCCATTGGAACTTTATAATCTATTTCAACAAAATACTTTAGATGAAGCCATTGAAAAGGTAGAGCAAAAGGTTATAATGAATTCAAAAGACAATAGTACACTAATCCTTGTTCAGGTCTAATTACATCAATAATTTTTATTCCCATAATGTGTTCAGCACAACTGAGGTCTCATGCAAATAAGTCGTTTAGACAAAAGTTGATCAACTCGGAAATCCTCTATCCTGCCAAGTCAGTAACTCAAATAAAATAATTATATTTCGGTTCAGAAATTTATTTCTATGCAGGAACCTAAAACCATATCTTACCTAAAAACATTTTCGGATCAAGATTGGAAAGCTTATTCAACTTATTCAAAGTCACTCTATGACGACAATTCCTCGCAAGCTCAAGTAATAGCCTTCTATAAGAAAAATAAGAAGCGGCTATATATGCAAGATTGGGATAGGACCAAGCTTCTTGAGTCTATTGACCCTAAGTTGACAGCTCATGCATTGTCAAATGTATTGGTTAAGCTTTTAGCGGCTATTGAGGGATACTTCATTCACGTAGAGTCAAGAAGTAATAGATTGTACGAAAAGACATTGTTACTAAAGTCATACGCAAAAAGAGGCCTCAAAACTGAATTCATTAAACTTAAATCGGCTCTAACTCAGGACAATTTTAAATCGCCTATTAGTCTATGGGACGAATATTATCTATTAGAAGTTGAACACCTCTCATACTACGAGAATATGATGGATTCTGTTGAAGAATCTAAAGTTGTACTTGAACGTACATTTTCATTGATTAATACTTTTTATGATAATATGGTCAGTTTTTACAACGTGGAACTGGTGAATAGAGAGGTGTCAATCAATGAAGACTGGTCAAATACAAAATCTAAAGTGAAAAGAATCAATAGTCAAAGTCAATTGATAGAGATTTGCCAAAGACTAACTTCACTAAAAGAGAATAGAGATACAGATAGCTATAAATATCTTAGAAGGTATATTGATAGCGAAAATCTTCACTTCTCAAAAGACATAAACTATGCTATTTTAATTCATCTTACTTCGTATCTGAATCACCGGATTAAACTGGGGAAGCTTGATTTGAGTATTGAGCTTCTGGAGCTTTATAAAACAGGAATTGATTCTGGTCTTTTGATCGTAAATGGAGCGATTCCTTCTCGTAGATTTTATAATATTCTCAATCTTGCTTGCGGTAATGGTGCTTTTAGTTGGGCAGAGACATTCGTTGAAAATTATGCTGTATTGGTGGATGCAACAATAGAGCAGGAAATCAAATTGCTTGCAAAGGCTGAAATAAACTTTAAGAAAGGAGATTATGATGCAGTGATAGAAGAATTAGTGTCTACAAAGTATAAAAACTTCGACCAAGAACTAAAAGCAAGGTGGTTACTTATATGCTCCGAATTTGAGCTAAATAGAGATAATATTCCATTCATCGAGGATCGAGTGAGGTCAATGACTTATTACTTAAAAAGAAATGAGAAAAACATGGACACATTCACGTATGAGGGAATAAGAAATCTTTGTAAATTTTTAATCAAACTAACAAAGCCTTACGATAAAAATCAACTTCAAATAGAAATATCAAAGACAAAATATTTAGTTTACCGTAAATGGTTATTACGCAAATTGAGCAAGTAAATTATTAGTAGCGAAAATATTTATGGTCCTTATTTTTGGTGGGTAAACTAACATTGTTTAGCTTTATAATTAAGATGACTCGATACACAACTGTGCACCGAGTCAAATCGACTTAAAGTAATCATTCTAGAGACCCGCAATCTCTTCAATGATAAAGTCTAGGATAAGAATTATTAAATCCATAATATAAAAATGTTTGGTGATTTTTAATAAGTCTTACTTGAGCCAGAATGTATTTCAGTACTATTCTGGCTTTTTTGTTTTTATTTCATTATATGTGTTGTATGGTAATTTGTAAATCTCAGATTGTGAATAAGTTATGTTATTTATTTGATAATACTAAGATAGTTGATTCAGTTCTTTATTGTGATTAGATATGTGTGGATCGACCAATTTCTTGTGTGTAATTCTGGATGTTTTACCAGTTTTAGTATTGTGTTTTTACTAAGATCTATTGCATTTTAGGATTAGAATTAATTGGCTATTTATTAAATAATAAATGTGGTGCAATTGATTTTTGATATGAGAGTAGATCGATGAAAACCAAGAATAGAAAAGTCGAAAGTGAAATAAAAATAGGGATAGCACCTTTGAGCACTATCCCTCTTATAAAAACTAAACTAAAATTATTTGTATTTTTTACTGTACGCAACTTATCGTATAATCCCAAGCTGTAGAACTGTCTAAGCATCCTGAAACATAGACATCCACTCTTTCTCCAATTTTCTTGTCGTAGTCGATATAGATTATATCACTAGTACCAAGGAACCCATCACCTAGTATTACATCCGAGCATCTCTTTATGATCGGTGCAAGTGCATTGTTTGGTAGAGTTGGGCTTGTGCTATAGATCCATTCATTTCCATATCGAATGTCGACTCTATCAGGTATAGAATAAGTATCGAAGCTTACTTTTATTTGTCCTATGAACTCATCAAAAGTATATGATCTTACTGTTACTCCATCAGCACCAGAAACAGAGTCGTAACACCCACTCTTCTGATCTACGATATTCACAAAACATGGACGGGGTAAACTTACATTTCCAACAGAATCAAAAATTCTATATTCGATTACAAAATCTCCTGCATGGATATGCTTTGGTATTTTAATATTGACTTGCAGTAATTCACTTATCGAATCCAGTTCTATTTTCCAGTAGTTGTCAGCACCAGATATGTAAATGTATGCACCTGAAATATCGACTGAAGGATCAACTATAAAAGTCAAGAATAGATAATTGTCATTGGTAACCGAAGCTGATTCTAACCCATTAATTACGTTTAGATCAGGATTGATCGTAAATTTTTCGAACTTTCTTTCTAAATCAAAATTGAATGTGCTTGATACATTGACTCCATTCATTGAAATTGAACGGCTAAGTCGACTAGGTTCGTCTGTTGGATTGATTGCATCTTCATTATATGCAAGTCTAGTGTCTATGACGTCTTCTTCTCCGCAGCTTGCAAGTATTGAGATGAAAGCTAGAAATATTAGTGTGTATATAGATTGTTTCATAAATGTATGATTAAATGATATGTTTGAAAAGAGTTTGTTATTGAACAGTTCCTTAGAAAAGTCTTAGTTGAAGATTGAGACCAAGGGATCTATTTGTAATTTTTTTGGAGTCAAAAGTCATGTAATCTCGATTGCTCTGATATTCAAAGCCGACACCCAAGCGCCTAGTAGGGTAGTACCGAATTTCGAAAGATAAACCAAGAGTTACATTTTGTACGATATCGGGATATTCATTTACATATGGTTCTTTGTTGATGCGCGATAGTTCATCGTTATAGCTGCCATTTACAGTATATATTTCTGAATTTTCAAATTCTGTTTTTGATGTTTGTTTGAGAGGGATACCAAGAAAACTTCCTAATTCAACAGATAGCTTTCCACTCTTTAAAGGTGATGTGCTTACCCAAAATGGTATTTGCAAACCGTACATTGTATATTTTGCTGATTGTGTTATTTCGGAATCATATTGATACACAGAATTCTTGGTGATGAGTGACTGAGTGGTGCGAAAACCATTTGATGCAATTCCGAAACCTGATCCAGCATATATCATCTCATCTAGAATTTGATACCCGATTTTAATCCCACCGGAGAATCCCGCAATTCGATTATATTTTATCTTCATTTCCGAGTCAGTCATTACTATTGTAGTGTCGACAAGTTCTTTATGATTGAGTTGGTTGAGACGCCCTCCTCCATACAGAGTTAATAAGAATTTAGAATCACTGTTTAGTGAAGATGCAGGTTTATTTAATTGATAAGATCCGGAAGGCACTTCTTTTATAGTTGTTCTTATTTCTGACTTCTTATCCTTTTTTGAATTCTTGGTCTTTATCAAAGTAGCATTAAGTATCTTATCATTAAGGATGTCCTTTAATTGAAGATTTGTTGGATCAGAGTATAGGATTTCGTAATCAATTCGTTTAGTCTCGAATCGCATGATTAGAATGGAATAATTTGATTTTTTTTGTACAGAGTATTCACCTTCATGTAAATACGCACCTTTCTTAAGTAAGAACGTGTTGTCAGATTTTAAAGTAAGGATTTTTAGTGGAGATAATTTCCACGCGCCCACAATTTCCGATTGTGATTGAGCTGATAAAGAAAGCATCAGGAAGGGGATGAATATGTAAATTATTTTCATTGTGTTTCTATTTTATAGCTAATTGAATGATTAGATAGGTTAGTCTTGAGCAAGTATATATTTTACGCTCAATGCGCCGTACCCTGAGCCAAAACCTGAACCGATACCACTGATTATAATTGTAGGCGCCCAATCGATGCTTACTGCAAGAGGTATATCTTCGAATGTATACTCTGCCCCTATAATTCCACTAATTCCTATGCCTAAATTATTGCTTCTTTCGCTGTAATAAAAATCATCATATGACCATAAGAATGCACCTACTCCTGCACCGTAGTACCACTGTAGATTCTCTACAGATTCTAGGTCTTGGTGGATTAGATAATTAGCTCTTACGTTGATATAAGATAAGTATGAAGAATAGCTACCGAAGCCTACGATACCTTCTAGAGCGGAGGTCTCACTAATAAATGTTTTGTATGTTCCTGCTATAGGATACCCTAAGCGGAGGCCAACTGAAGACTTGTAGTTTTGAGCATATGAGCTCACAGAGATGACGATTGCAATTGCAAGAATGATAAGTTTTTTCATTGTTTAAAAAGTTTTAATGATTAATGATGAATCAAATATGGTGGGAGTTTGCACTATAGAACTTCTTATATGTATGAATCAATTGGTTTTATGTTTGGACTGAACTTAGTCCATCAAACGAGGAAGAATTTAGGAAGAAAGCGCATGTCTAAAATTGAAATTACAGTATTGGGATTTTGCTTAAGGCACACTTTATTTGAAGAATTAGTACTTGTGAGCATATAAATGTTCTCTCTCCAGTTATAGAAGATAAACTCATCATTCCTTAATAGTGAATCTTTTTATGTCGTCGGTTACATTGTTTTTGCCGTTCGTGACAATTCATATCCTAGTCGTGATAGACAAACCTACCTTGGCTTTCGAAAGGTGTTATAAATCGCCTGATCAGTTTTAAAGTAATTTTTTTTAATTTTTTAAATATACAATATGAATAATTTGAATGCAATGAATGAAGAAGCTTGGAAAGATTTAGTGAAAGGTGCTGTCGAAAATGGCGCAACATCCGCATTAAAATTGAAGGACCAACTCAAAAGAGACCTAGATTCTATGGGTTTTAATTACAGTACGTTAATTACGACTACCACCACTAAGAATGATGGTGGTACTAATTGGGATTTTAATGGAGATTTATGGTACGCGAATGTGCAACATGATGAATGGACATATAGAGCTTTTGTTACAAAGGCATAGTGAAACTTCAATCAATTGTAAACAAGGTGAGTATGAGGTATAAACTCAGACTTGCTTTGTTTGCAATTTTGCATTTTTTATCATTTTTCGATACAACTACTGTTCAATAAATTTATAAAATAGAGGCGGTTTTAGATAAGA
Source organism: Herpochondria borealis (assembly GCA_032274145.1). Taxonomy (NCBI): domain Eukaryota; phylum Rhodophyta; class Florideophyceae; order Ceramiales; family Ceramiaceae; genus Herpochondria; species Herpochondria borealis. The sequence continues at coordinate 91,589 of JAVCKV010221553.1, read as the reverse complement.
TAGCAACTAATATTGCTAAATCAAAACAGCAACAGATTATATTATTCAACAAGTACAGTTACAGTTAAAAGACATAGAGTTGAGAAAGTAAGTTCGTTGAAAATATAAAGCTTATACGATCTCCTTTAGTTTCCTACTCCGCATTCAAACCAAGCCCCCCTTCAGAGCCTTGCTCACAGCTGCTGCCACAGAATTCACTTGCAATTTCCCATATATTTGAGATGTTTTATAGGAATAAGAATGTTAGTTTTTTACTTAATTAGCCTGAATCTTAGTTATCAATTTTCATCTTCCTCCTCTTCAACAGATTGGTGATTTCGTATTGTAATTATAAATGAAATTTGTACCTTTCTGTCTGTACCAAAGTTGATGTTTAATTATGAACCAAATAATCCAATCTTTCTACCAAGCCTTCTCTGATCATGATGTTGAAAAAATGGTCTCTTTCTATTCAGATGATATAGAATTTACTGATCCTGCATTTGGAACTTTGAAAGGAGCGCGCGCAAAGAACATGTGGCGTATGCTTATCGAAAGTCAAAAAGGAAAGAAATTTATAATTGTTTCTTCAGATATAAAAGAAGACGAAAGTAGTGGTTATGCCCATTGGGAAGCTGAGTACAAGTTTAGCCAGACAGGAAGACCTGTACTCAACAAAATAGATGCATCATTTGTCATCAAAGACGGAAAGATTATAAAGCATATTGATAAATTTAATACTCGTAAATGGGCCAGTCAAGCCATGGGATTTAAAGGTTGGTTGCTGGGAGGAACATCTTTTTTCCAAAAGAAACTTAATGCTCAGACCAATAAAATGCTAGATAAGTGGGAAGCGAAGCAGGCTTAATTTTCTACTCGTCATCAAAAAAGTCTTCCAACTCTCCTTTCTTCATCAACATAATAAAACTTCTTGCTGCAGCGATAACATCAGCACGTGCATTACCTGCAGGAGCGAATTTCTGATGGAATAAAGTCATATAAATTTCTTGGAGTGAAGGCCATTTATATCCGCCCCCTCTACTTTGTAGCTTACAATAGAATGTAGCTTCTTGCATCAAACAAAGTCTCTCGGTTGTGAAATGAGGAGGGTGTAATCCTTTTCTCATATATTCCGCAGCAATGATGTTTTCCTGGATATTCATATTATGAGCGATTAGATAATCAGCTTCTTCCACAGATTTAGCAAATTCTGCAAAGACATCTTCTAATTTCTCTCCTTTTTTATTGATTTCCTCTTCCTCTAGTCTCGAAAACTTGATCACGTGATGATCAACAACAAATCCCTCAGGCTTTATGATACAATCGAAATCTTTTATTGGTTTGAATTCATCATTCAACATGATCCACGATAAGTGAATCAGTCGAGGCCAACTAAAAGTATCTGTAAATGGAGCATTATAATCTTTAGGTTTTCCTATGCCAGTCGCATCGAATACTAGATATTTCATTGTTTATTTATTTGAAGCCTAAGAAGGTAAAGAGTATTAACGCTCCGGGCTAGATTTTGAGATTATTTGATTCTGAAATGGTGTTTTTGAGAGACTCTATCCTTTCAGTTGCTTATAGATTTCTTCTGCCATTCCTACAAAGGTTGACTGAGATACTTTGCATCTTATTACTTCACCATCTACATCGCTCGCCATAGCACCCCATGCGTGATAATTTCCTAATTGATCTTGTTCACAATAAACACCGAGGGGCAAGTGACATCCGCCATCCATCATTTGTAATACTTTACGTTCTACATTGGTGCTTCTAGCTACATCAATATCTCCAATTTGAGCTATGATTTTTCGCATTTCTATATCTTCGCTTCTGGTCTGGTAGGCTAGTACACCTTGCGCTGGAGCTGGGACAAATTCCCTAGGATGCATCTGTACCACATCAAATTCTGAGAGATCTATTTTTAACCTGTTTAAACCAGCTGTAGCAAGAACAATTGCCCCAAATTGACCTTCTCTTAGTTTCTGTATTCTGGTTGGTACATTCCCCCTTATATCTTCAGTAATAATGTCTGAATTGAGATCTTTGAGTTGAGCTTTTCGTCTAGCAGACGAGGTGCCGACAACAGTTCCTTTTTTAAGTCTTAACGATTGTGTATCATCAAAACTATCATTGAGTACAAGAATTGTATCTGATGGATCTTCTCTATATGAAGTTGCAGCAATTCTCAGTCCATCGGGGCTTGTAGTAGGTAAATCCTTCATAGAATGTACTGCTACATCAATTGTTCCATCAAGCAGCTGGTCTTCTATTTCTTTTGTGAAAAAGCCTTTTCCTTCAATTTTATCAAAGCTTAGGTGTTGGATTTTATCGCCTTTGGTTTTTATAATAATTACTTCACTATCATGACCAATGGATTTGAGTTGATCTTGCATAAAATGAGCTTGCCACAATGCTAAATCACTCCCTCTACTACCAATGATGACTTTTTTCTTTTCCATAGCGCAAATATACAGTTACAATTGTTTTTAAGATGTCAAAATGTAGTCCATTTCTAAAATGATTAATCATAGTTTATTTCAGTAAAGAGTAATTAGCAACGCTCTTTTATATTTTCAATATTATTTTATCATCAAGAGGCTTTCAAAATCGAATATAAAACATAGAAATTAGCGAGATTTGGTTCAAAAGTGCGGGTAAACCCCCACTTAACATATATAAACAAATAATATATAGATATATATAGTATATGTTCTAATAATCTTTTCTATTTTCGTCCATCTTATTGAGCAATACGTAAAACCCAAGCATATCAAGAAGCAATTTTACGCCAACGGAAAACTGCTTTTGTCTGGTGAATACGCAGTCCTAGACGGCGCATCGGCATTCGCAGTACCCACAAAGATGGGACAGAAAATGACAGTTAAGACTTCCCGTGGTTCCGACCTCGTATGGGAGTGCTTTGATAGTGAAGGTGTATCTTGGTTCAAGAGTCACATATCTCTCTATGATTTTTCTGCAATTGATACTACAGATCAAGATGTAAGTGATAAAATTCAAAAAATTCTCAAAAACTCTGTTCGGCAAAATTCAGAATTCCTTTCAAAATGGAATGGATTCAAAGTTGAAACATTTCTAGAATTTCCACGAGATTGGGGCTTAGGTTCTAGTTCTACTTTATACCAACTTGTTAGTGAATGGGCGGATGTGAATGCATTGATCCTTTATTTTAAGGTAGAAAACGGATCTGGTTACGATGTGGCATGTGCTGGAGCGGGAACTCCTATCCTGTATTTTTCCAATGACGATGAGGTGAGTTATACGCCGGTAGATTTCAAACCCAGTTTTAGTAAAGATTTGTACTTCGTTCACTTAAATCAAAAACAAGATACAAGTCATGGAATCAAGGAGTATTTAAAAGCTGTAAAGGGTAAGAAGGCTTTTGTGAAATCGGCAACAGAAATATCTGAAGCAATGATCGAAGCAAAAGATCTAAAAACATTTGCAGGGTTGATGGATAAGCACGAAGATTTAGTCGCTAAACATACAGGGTTCGAAAAAGTGAAAGATAAATTGTTTTCGGATTATCAAGGATCTGTTAAATCATTAGGAGCTTGGGGAGGCGATTTTGTAATGGCGACTTCATTAAAATCTGAAGCGGATACCAAAGCGTATTTTGCGGACAAAGGCTTTAAGACGGTATTGTCTTATAATGAAATGATCTAATAAATATTTCTTTCCTTAAACCACTTTAATATTGATTTGCAACATTGTTGTTAAACATTACGCTTTGTTTTCGCAATCTTATCCTAGATTTGTACGTTTATAAGACTGAAATTTTAATCTCATTAAGTATGCATTTCAGAAACCTGATTTTTCTTGGACTTTTAATGACAGTAATTATTTTTCATGCTTGTCAGAAAGATACTACATTCATAGGTACTAATCCATCGATCCGTGTTTCTACCGATACCCTCACATTCGATACTGTTTTTACTGAAGTAGGTTCTGCCACCAGATCTTTCAAGATATATAATAGTGAAAGTAATGATATTGAGATTGACTTAAAAGTAAATACTCCTAGTGATTCAAAATTTAGATTAAATGTTGATGGGATTCCAGGAAATGAAATCAAAAATGTATTTATAAAAGGTAATGATAGTATTTACGTGTTCGCAGATGTAACAGTAGATCCTAATCAGCCAGTAAGCATAAGCCCATTTGTAATTGAAGAGTCTCTTACTATTTCTTCTGGTGGGTCCGAGATAGACGTACTGCTCGAAGCTTGGGGGCAAAATGCAAATTATATACCAGGAACTAAGAAAAAAGGGGTGATCAGTCTTTTATCTTGTGATCTAGGTTCAGAAACTTGGGATGATCCAAAACCTTATGTTATATACGGGGTATTATTTATTGATAGTTGTGAGTTAGTGATACCAGAAGGCACAAATATCTACGTGCATGGAGGTTTGGTGAGGCAAGATGAGCTTCTATATAATGATGGGTTCATTATTGTTTTAGCTGATGGGAAGATCACGGCTCTAGGAACAGCAATGAATCCAATAACATTTCAGGGTGATAGATTAGAAAGTTGGTTTGATGACGTGGCTGGTCAATGGGTTGGTATGAGATTTATCTCAGGAAGTGTCGGAAATCATTTGGAGCATGTACAGATTAAGAATTCGGTCGTTGGTGTCCGAGTTGATAGTGCTGCTCAATTATCACTTGAATCTTGTGAAATATACAATACTTCCTCAGCCGGAATTATTGGGATCAGATCAGAAATTGATGCAAAAAACACACTCATACACAGTAATGGACAAAGTTGCGCTACACTTACATATGGAGGTAATTATAATTTTGAACATTGTACATTTGCTAGTTATGGTAACCAAAGTTCTGCTGTCAGGTTTGATAATTTCAAATGCACAGACCCTCCACTTTGTCAAGAGATAGTCTTCGTCAATAGGCTTGATACTAAATTTACCAATTGCATATTTGCAGGAAACGATAAAGATGAAATCCTGCCCATAGATTGGACAGGAGGTGATGAGCCTGATCTATTCAACTTCGAGTTTGTGAACTGTGCAGTCACCATTGATGAGATTTTGATGCCTGAGCAATATCCGAACTTCTTCGACAATTGTGCAGACTGTTTCAGGATTTCAGTTAACGATACCTTGTTTTTTGATATTGATAACAATGAATACAGACTTGATACTATGTCTATTGCCATTGATAAAGGGGTTCAACTCATTGGACTTGATCAAGATATTAATGATGATTCTAGAGACGGAATGCCTGATGTTGGGGCATACGAGTTTCAGAAATAAATAGTGATTATATTTTCTTTAATATATCTCGACGAATAACCACAAACTGGATTTTTCCTTCATTATTACTATTGGCTGCGGTTATCCATTGACTTGGGTTTATATCAAAACAGTTTGTGATATCACCACAGATAGAACTAATATATACGTTCTGAGATATTCCGTCAAAATCACCAACAGCTATAGATCTTACTTCGAATTGTGACCCATCTGATACGCCATCTAATTCTATATTTTGACCATCTTTTGTTATAAATATTCTAGAGACTCGACCTGTGTAGTCTAACTCTTCTGTATCAAATCCGTCTGTAACTCTGACTTTCGTAGCGTTCAGTATCTCTAGTTTAGATATAGATGCGGAATTTACAAGTAATGTCAATTGAGGCTCGAGAACATCAGCATTATCAACTTCAATGAATTCTCCATTTGTTACTCGAAAAGAATAATACGAATCTATAGAGGTAGAAGAATATTCGTAAGTAGAAGGATATTCTATTTCGTCAGCACAAGATAGAATGGATAACGTAAGAAATAAGTAAAGTAATTTTTTCATGTTTATATTTTTTTGTAATTAATAGTATAAAAGTCGGATAAGTAGACTGATAAATACTTCATGATTTGATCAACGGTGTTTTTGAAAAGATATCTGGTAAAAGAAGTGTAATGAACTGTAGTTTTTAATAACTTTACTCAGAGTTAAATTTTAAATATAATTGAATATGTACGATAAGATGCTTTCGCCCCTAGATTTGGGATTTACTACTTTGAAGAATAGAGTCCTTATGGGATCGATGCATACCAATTTGGAAGAAATTCCTGGGGGATTTGATCGTGCAGCAGTTTACTATGCAGAGCGAGCTAAAGGGCAAGTAGGGCTTATTGTAACAGGCGGGATCTCTCCGAATTTAGAAGGATCTGTAGGTATGGGTGCTGCAAAATTGACCAATGCAGAAGAGGCAGAACATCATTCGAAAATCACTAAAGCAGTACACGCAGAAGGTGGTAAGATATGTATGCAGATTCTCCACTCTGGTAGATATGCATATCACCCAAAAGGAGTAGCACCATCTGCTATCCAATCACCGATTACACCATTCAAACCTAGGGCTTTAGAGACTGATGAGGTATGGAAGACCATTGAAGATTATAAAGATTGTGCAGTCCTAGCTCAATCAGCGGGTTATGATGGGGTAGAGGTTATGGGATCAGAGGGTTATTTTATAAATGAATTTTTGGTCAAAAAAACAAACCATAGAGAAGATGAATGGGGTGGCAGCTATGAAAATAGAATGAAACTTCCAGTCGAAATAGTAAAATCAATACGAACGGCCGTTGGTGAAAACTTCATTATTATATATCGACTATCAATGTTAGATTTGGTAGAAGATGGGAGTACCTGGGAGGAAGTTGTAATGCTAGCTAAAGAAATTGAAAAAGTAGGAGCAACTATTATAAATACAGGAATAGGTTGGCATGAAGCAAGAATACCAACGATTGGGACGGTAGTACCAAAAGGTGGATTTGCTTGGGTAACTAAAAAACTGATGGGAGAGGTTAATATACCACTCATAGCAACTAATAGAATCAACATGCCCGAGATCGCAGAACAAATATTGGAAGACGGATGTGCTGATATGGTTTCTATGGCTCGGCCATTTTTAGCAGACCCTGATTTGGTGCTGAAGGCAATGGAGAATCGATCAGATGAGATCAATACATGTATAGCATGTAATCAGGCATGTTTAGATCACACTTTTAACATGAAGCTCAGTTCTTGTATTGTGAATCCAAGAGCATGTCATGAAACATTACTTAATTATCCACCAACCCAATCTAAGAAAAGAATAGCTGTTGTTGGGGCTGGTCCGGCGGGACTTGCTGCGGCAACGATAGCTGCAGAACGTGGTCATGAGGTTACGCTATACGAAGGAAGTGATAAAATCGGTGGTCAATTTAACTTGGCTAAAGTAGTACCAGGGAAAGAAGAATATGGACACACAATCCGATATTATGAAACTATGATCAATAAGCACGGTGTAAACTTGAAGCTTAATCATAGAGTTGATATCGGGGAACTAAAAGCTGGGAATTTTGATGAGATTATATTAGCTACTGGAGTTAGTCCTAGACAAGTTGATTTCGACGGTGCCGATCACCCTAAAGTAGTTAGTTACGTTGATGTATTAGCGAACAAGGTTAAGGTTGGGAAAAGAGTTGCAATTGTAGGAGCTGGAGGAATCGGATATGATACCGCTGAATACCTTACACATAATCATGATCTCACGGCACCAAGCTTAGATGTGGAATCATACATGAAAGAGTGGGGAGTAGATATGAATTACAGCATAGGTGGTTCACTAGCAAAATCTCCACAGCCAACACCTTCACCTAGGGAAGTTTATCTCCTTAAGCGATCTGGAGGCAAGCATGGGAAAGGATTAGGAAGAACTACTGGTTGGATACATAGGGCTAGTTTGATTATGAAGGGCGTTAAGCACATGGGTAACGTCACATATCTTAAAGTCGATGATGAAGGTTTTCATATTTCTCATAATGATGAAGTTCAAATCTTACCAGTTGATCATGTAGTTATATGCGCGGGACAAGAGCCATTAAGAGAACTTTATCAAGGATTATTGGATGTTGGTCAAAAGGTACATTTGATTGGTGGAGCCGATGTGGCAGCACAGTTGGACGCAAAGAGGGCTATTAAACAAGCTAGTGAGTTAGTGTCTACAATATAGATTGTGATAAAATAATAGATTTAAAATTTGATTTGATGGGATTTTATACCATTGATGCGGGTTACTTTTTATTAAAATCATCATTTAAAGATAAATACAATCACATGAAAGACAATGAAATTATTGCTGTAGGTGTGAAGAAGCATTCACTATTGAAAAAAAAGGAATTCCTGAAAGAGATAGACCGAATTGACATGCGAAAAAGACAGTTACTAAATGCAGAATTAAATAATCTATTAAAATCAAGTACATCAGATTCTGAAGAATAATATTTGTAATTCTTTAACAATCCATTACAATTTTATTAAACAGAAGCAGTCGTTTTAGTTGAAATTTATCACAAACTAAAATAGACTTTTATGCAAATCCGATTACTTTCAATACTTGTTTCGTTATCTATAGTCAGCTGTTCAGATTCAACAGAGGAAGGATTCATAGGTGAATGGGAAGGTAAATCACTTGTAATATTAAATGGAAATCCTGTAGAGTCAGATACGGAAGCAACAGTTTATGATTCAGATAATTTGACAAGGGAATGTGAGGTCACAGTTAACGGGCTCACTTATCAATTTGATGCAACAGATGAAATAGATATACTTACCTACATAAAAGCACCAGCCAAAAATTTATCTGATTCATTATACCAAACCTTTATCACTGGTACTGCAGAGTTAATAGGAGATTCTCTATTAACGTTCATTCATCAAGTAGTTACTATGGATGGTTCAGCTGTAGTCTCAGCTATCGATTACAATTTAGAATTCAAGCGTAAGGAGTGAAAATTAATGTCTGAAATCATTAACCGAACATCACGTATGTAAGCTTAATAATATAGAATCCCAAACGGAATAAAATTACTCTTCTTCATGTAAAGACTCTAAGTATCGCTCCTGTTTAGTCTTTTGAAATGTGTCGCGGGCTAGGAAAAATTGCTCAGTTCCTACTTCATCCGCCCATGGATTTGGTTTATCAGCCTCATCATCTTCCCTAACATTTTTGAATAAGAAAGCCGTAAATATTCCTACCAAACCACCAAAAAGGTGGCTCTCCCATGAAACTCCTTCTTTATTAGGTACAATACCGTGGAAGTATGATCCAAAAGCAACCAACATCACAAGTGCTAGAATTATCGATTTAAGATTTCTCCTAAAAATACCAGTCCAAGCCAGAAAAGCAACTAGACCATATACTACACCACTCGCGCCGACATGGTAAGCATCTCTTGCAAACAACCAAACTGTAAAACCAGTAAAGACAGTGATAATAATAACTGAAGGTATAGCAACTCGTTTGTAAAACACCATAACCATGGACATTAGAGCCAGCATAGGTATAGAATTAGACATAAGGTGTTCCCAGTCAGAATGTATAAATGGAGCGGCAATAATACCAGGAAGTCCATCTAGATCTCTAGGGAAAATACCCCAGACCGTATATTTATAATTTTGAATGACTTCAACGATTTTGACTAGCCACATAAGTGAAACCACACCAATAGGAAACATTAACTTACTAAGAATATTATCGTCTTTTTTTGTCATTAAGATTGATCGAGTTATTAATATCTTCTGCTTATCAACTTAATGAAGTTTGTTGCTTTCTTTATTTTAGAAGCGTCACTCCAATTAAGATTTACAGCAACATTATTAACAAGATAATCGCGTGCTTGTTCTAGGGAAGTTAGTTTATCTAGTTCTTGCATCGAAGTATTGAATAGTCCAGTGTCTCCACCAAACAGTTCATTCACAGTAAATATACGTTCGTTGATACCCATACACTTAGTAAGATCAGAAATAGGTGATTGACTCAGTTTGTCTGATAATTCACTAACAGATCCCTTTTCGAACAATTCTAAAAGTTCTGCTGGAGCACTATTTCCTGAATCAACAATTTCTTCTACCACAACAGTTTCTACTACAGGAGTAGATGTTATGTTGTTTTGAGCATAAGCCGAAGTATCTGCAGCTTGTGGTACAGATCTGGGCTGAGGTTGATGATACACAGTCTCTTTTATTTCTTGACGAACGACATCAGCTATTTCTACCACAGGTTGTGGGGTAGATGCTTTTATTTCAATAACGGGCTCAGGAGTGTATGTATGTTTTTCTTTTTTTTGCTTTGGAGCTTCAAAAGTCGTTTTTTTCGAAGACTCTTTCGATTGACTAACTTTCTCATATAAATCTCTGATATAGCTTAGTAGTAGATCTTTTTCAATCTTACTTACTTGCTCTTCATCTCTCATGTTGTCGAGCAGTTGATTTATTTTCTTCGCCGCTTTTTCTACTTTTTTGAAATTCATTTTGAGACTTTTTATGCTAAGCTTTCGCTATTTTATTTAACTAAATTCTATTTATTCATCATCTTCCACAATTCATCCTTGAGTTCTAAAAGCCCTTTTTGAGCTACTGAAGAAAAGAATAAATAAGGAATGTCCACATTGATGGATTCTGATATTAACGCTTCCATTTCTTCGTCTAGCATGTCAGATTTGGAAATTGCAAGCATTCGAGGCTTATCTAGTAATTCTGGGTTGTATATTTCTAATTCATTGAGTAAGATATCATAAGCTTTATTTATGTCTTCAGCGTCGACTGGAACCATAAATAATAGAACAGAATTTCGTTCAATATGCCTGAGGAATCTAGTTCCTAATCCCTTGCCTTGACTTGCATGTTCTATGATTCCTGGAATATCAGCCATCACAAATGACTTGTTGTCTCTGTAATCTACGATTCCCAAATTTGGTACAAGTGTTGTAAATTCGTAATTACCTATCTTCGGCTTCGCGGCTGTGATTACTGATAGAAGTGTTGATTTACCAACATTAGGAAATCCGACTAATCCTACATCAGCTAGAACTTTAAGTTCTAGAAGTTTCCATTCTTCTTTACCTAGAATTCCTGGTTGAGAATATTGAGGAGCTTGATTAGTTGATGATTTGAAATTGTGATTTCCAAGTCCGCCTTTACCTCCTTCGAGCAAGATTTCCATTTGGCCATCTTCTGTAATTTCAAATAGTACTTCACCGGTTTCTACATCTTTAGCTATAGTTCCTAATGGAACTTGTAATACGATGTCGTCTCCTTGTGCACCAGAACTTCGACTTCCTCCTCCAGAATCACCATGTTCGGCTTTGATGTGACGTTTATATTTTAGATGCAGTAATGTCCACATCTGTTTATTGCCTTCTACTAATATATGGCCACCTCTGCCACCGTTTCCTCCATCGGGGCCGCCATGCGGCGTATACATCTCTCTTCGGAAGTGAGAACTGCCAGCGCCTCCGTTACCGGATCTACAGTTTATTTTTACGTAGTCTACAAAGTTTTGGCCTGCCATTAAGTTGGTTTCTGTTATTAATTTAGAATTGAAAGTAAATTACTTTTTAGCTTCGTCGATTGCATTTTTTAGCCTATCGAATATTTCTTCAATAGATCCTATACCCGTTACTTTGATTGACTTGTCTGTTTTTGCATAGTAATCAAAAACTTGAGCCGTCTCATTATTGTAGTTTCCGATCCTATGTCTAATGATTGATTCATCATTATCGTCAGCTCTACCAGAAGTTATACCTCTATTGAGAATTCTTTTTACGATTTCGTCATCATCAACTTCTAAAGACGTAAGAACCGTTATTTCTGATTCTTTTTCGGTTAGAAACGCATCCAATGACTCAGCTTGTGCTATTGTTCTAGGGAATCCATCAAAAATATAGCCTTTTACGTCAGGGTTAGAGTTTACTTTGTTTTTCAACATTCCAATTGTTACCTCATCCGGAACTAAGTCTCCTTTTGATATATAACTTTTTGCTTCCAGACCAAGAGGGGTATTATTGCCCATTTCATATCTGAATAAGTCTCCAGTAGAAATGTGTAGCAAATCATAATGATCTACTAGATTGTTGGCTTGAGTTCCTTTCCCTGATCCGGGAGGTCCAAAAAGTATAATGTTTAACATAGAAATTCTCTTTTTTTAATGCGTAATGTGTAATTCGACTTAGTAATGAGTCGATAAGCCTACAAAAGTAAGATTCACAGAACAATTAAGAGACCTTACGGTGCAAAAGTTCCTATATACCTTAATCATTTAAGTCTTTCGGCCTTTAATTGGATTTAAAGCACGTCACGGCCAAACATATATCGTTTTTTCCAGTACTGAGAATTAGAAATATCATCAACAACTACGCCTCTAGAGCTAGTCGCATGTATTACTTCTATTTTGTTTCTACTCACTCCTGCTACTATTGCAACATGTGATACTTTACGACCACTTCCGAAGAAAACCAAATCTCCTTCTTTGAGTTCTCTCATCGATTTTTTCTTTCCTTGTTGTGCTTGTTTGTATGAAGGTCCTGCAACACTTATTCCATTTTCCTTATATACATGACTTGTAAACCCCGAACAGTCGAACCCAGAAGAAGGTTTTTTACCTCCATATACATATGGCTTACCTATGTATTTTTTAGCTGTTTTTACAATGCCACTCCGCTTAGATGAAGAACTAACGTATGATCTCTTAGAGGAAGATTTGGTAGATGATCTAGATGATCTCTCGTTTTTAGTTTTCTTTTTATATGTGTTGGCATATCTCTTATTGCTACTACATGAAGAAAAAACAAATAATATTATAAATGCTAGCAGCGTAATGGGATTGAAAACGTTTTTAGTCATAACGGACAAGATTTACTTGAGTTTTAATAACTCATGTTTGTTAAAAAAATTGCTTTCAAAAACTGGCTCGAACTTCATTGTTTGGGCCATTTTTTATGGAAACATCTTGAATGAGTATTGAATATTGTAAGGAAATAAACTTCAAATCACCAAAAAAGCAATAGGATACACATTAGTATTTATTGTAATATGACAAAAATGATGCCATAGCCTTACATCTATTCTACACAGATATTTTTAACTAGACATAATGTATTTGTCCTAACTGGAGAAACTCTATTTGAAGAGGTTTCAGTATTTATGAATGTGAGAAAATATGCTTGAAAATTTGGGAGAATAGTTTTGGAGTCAAAATGCTACCTCTCATTAGAGTAAATATTCGTAGCGATTGTTTCTAGGATTGAATATCCAATAAAAGATGGTTATGGAGAAAAGGAATTGTTACAATCCTAATAAATAAAAAAAGCTTTTCATATTCAATTGAATATGAAAAGCTTTTGTATTCCTTTTATGCAGTTGGCTAAGTTCTATTCCAAAGTAGAAAGTAAGAATTTAGTCCTATTCGTATTTCAGATACGAGTATATGGAAATTTAAAGTATAATAACACCATCAGCCATAAACTTAAGTTCAGTCACTGGTTCTGTAATCTTAGCGATTTCTTCAGCTGATTGTCCTTCATCTTCAGCATAGTGTTTTAATTCTTCAACTGTTGTTTCTTCTGTATATGCTCGACCTTGCATAATGGCAGTATTACCTGATGCATCCAGTGGCATGAAGAATCCATAATCTTTAAACTTTACAAAGAAGCCTTCATCGTCTTTGTTTGTTTCAGATACGATATTCATCCAGCATCCTTTTGCTTGACAGACTCCTTCGATTTTACCTTTTAGTTTAACATTTTCCACGGTTTCACTTGTTTCTAGTTTAGTCAGTAATTCATCATAACTGATTGCGCCTTCTGGTGTGATTTTTTCACCGAAAAATGCCATTCCATTTTCTACGGATGTTGGAGCGGTTTTATTCTTACAAGCTGATAATGAGAAGATTCCAATAAGTAGGATTGCAATTATATTTTTCATAATTCTAATTGTTATATAGTTTACATTAATAGGTATTTAACCCAAGCAGCTGCAATATAATTATACTCCTTGGAGTTTTATAGTGAAAATCAGAGAATCCAACTAAGGGTTTACACTTTATTAAATAAAATACTGATCGCTTATAGAGATATTATACATTAAGAAAACAAAATGAAGATAGAGACTAGCTGCAAATGAGCGGCACGTACTTTGGGGAGTAATGAGTTCTCTATCCTAATTAAATCTTTAAGTTTCCTTCCTGCCATTTCAGAATCTAATCATTCATGGACGGTAGGATACTTTAAATGTTGTTGGTGGGACGATCCCATGAACATTTTTTTTAATGTCGAAAAACATCACTATGAAATTCTCACCGATTGAATTATTCAGAAGATTTTTAGAATTCACAAGTTCAAAATCACATACCAATACTCTTTCTACCAATGCAGAAGAGTTTGACAATGAATGTGAAAGTTCATCTCCATTTACTTCATCAAAGCAAAAGGGAATTGGTTTTTTCTTTTGCTTAGCTGCTGGCCGGAGTCCTATAATTATTCCAAAATCATTATTCTTTGTATTGTTTTGCTTGTTGGCATTACCAAGTATGACATTTGCAAACTGTGTAAAAGGCAATTGTACTAATGGCAAAGGAATCTATCTGACAAAAGATGGCAATAAATACATAGGTAAATTCAAAAATGGACAGATAGATGGCGAGGGGAAATGGATTTCTCGTCATGGAGATTCGTATAGAGGAAACTTTGTTAATGGGCGATCAGAAGGAAAGGGTAAGCTTACATTATCTACAGGAGAGACGTACATCGGAGACTTTGTCAGTGGTAAATTTCACGGTAAAGGAAAGTATGCTTTTAAAAATGGTGATGATTACATTGGACAATGGCAATATGGGAAAATGCATGGAGAGGGTACTTATTACTTTAGCAATGGGACTAACAAAAAAGGGGAGTATGTTGATGGGAAATTGATCTTAGAAAAGCAAGAACCAGAGCCACAGATAATTTCTAATAATACTTTCAATGAAGGGGAGATTGTCTCATTGGATGATGTAACTAAAGATTGTACTCAGATTGATTGCCACAATGAGTTAGGCATATTCAAATACGGGGATGGAACTCGCTATGTAGGTGAATTCAAAGATGGATATCCAAACGGACAAGGTAAATGCGAATTTGCGAACGGAGACTTATACGAAGGAGAATGGAAAATGCATGCTCCAGACGGTAAAGGTGTCCTCACATTTGCTTCTGGTAGAAAACATGCGGCCATTTGGGAGCAAGGAATCCCAAAAGAACAATTATTAGATGACTATGAATATATATCAAAGTTTAAAAATGAAACAAAATCATATGATGAAACAGTAGATATTTATGCTCTTGTAGTTGGTGTGGCAACATATCAGCATATGCCATCTCTTAAGTATACAGATGATGATGCGTATCAGTTATATGCATTCCTCAAAAGCCCAGAAGGTGGAGCTATACCAAATGAAAATATTAAAGTTTTAGTGGATGATGTAGCTACTAAAAATAACATCCTATTATCTATGGATCAGTTATTTTCGAAAGCTGATGCAAATGATGTTGTTTTACTATACATGTCAGGGCATGGGTTAGAAGGTTCTTTTATTCCGAGTGATTTCGACGGATACAAAAATCAACTTAGTTACAATTCTATCAACGAGATTCTTCAAGAATCTGACGCAAAGCATAAACTTCTTATCGCGGATGCTTGTCATTCTGGTAGCTTAGTAGCAAGTAGAGGTAGCTCATATGCACCGGCAGTGAATAATTACTATAACATATTAGAGAATCTAGAATCAGGAGGCACTGCAATGCTGCTCTCTTCTGCAGCCAAAGAAGTGTCACTAGAATATTCTGGTTTGCGTCAAGGAGTTTTCTCTCATTTCCTCATGCAAGGGTTGAGAGGGCAAGCCGATCAGAATAATAATAAAGTAGTAACTATTTCTGAACTTTATCAATATATGTACAACGAGGTTAGAGATTATACTCAAAATGCTCAGAGTCCGATCTTGACGGGAAATTATAACAGAGAGATGCCTGTAGCTGTGATTAGGTAATATTTATGATTAGATGAACTTTGATATGAGAGTATTCTCGTTGTTTACAATCTCGGATATAGGTTTGATTTGTATGCAATGTTCTGTGCTTCTTGAATCTATTATAATCAATAGTTTTTCGCCTTCAGAAATTAAAATTTAGTGTTACGACTTTAAAAGTTCTTAAAGTTGATTTTATAGTTTTGAACTAACCAATTAAAGAAACTCCTTTTTATTCAAAACAAAAAAGCCCCAAGAATTTTTCTTGGGGCTTCAATATATCTATAAAGTAATATACTTGCTTACTTCTTTTTCTTCAATTTTGGAGAGATCATTACGATCATCCTTCTTCCTTCCATCTTTGGAAGTGCTTCAGCTGCACCATGCTCCTCTAGCTCCTTTAAGAATTTAAGTAGCAATAACTCACCTCTATCCTTAAACACGATAGTACGGCCTCTAAAGTGTACATAAGACTTAACTTTAGCACCTTCATCTAAGAATTTCTTTGCATGTCTTAGTTTGAATTCAAAATCATGATCATCAGTATTAGGTCCGAAACGGATTTCTTTGATGACAGTCTTAGCAGTTTTAGCTTTGAGTTCTTTCTCTTTTTTCTTTCGGTCATAGATGAATTTTTTTACATCTATGATTCTACAAACTGGAGGATCAGCTTTTGGACTTATTTCCACTAGATCAAGTTCTACCTCTTGAGCCCATTTATATACCTTACTAGTTTGGTATATATCAGGAGTTATTGTTTCTCCTACTATTTCACCAATTGATTCTAGGTTATCACCTACTAATCTGATTCTTGGAACTCTAATGTCTCTGTTGATCTTAAAAGAAAATTTCTCTTCTTTTTTAACAAATTTCTTTCTCTGTCTAGCCAAATGCTTAAATATTTTGTTTTTAATGTTGATCCAAAATATCTATTTCTAGATTTTTTGGATGTTTTATTTGTCGAATGTACAAAAAAGTACACTTGCTATCATAACAAATGTACTTTTTTGATTTGAAGTTCAATCTATTATCTACGAATAATGCAATTTTGAGATCATTCATTGCCTATTTTTGTAAATAAACAGAAAATAATTCCAATTATTATTCGATTACTCTTCTGTGGTTTCTTCCTTTTTGCTCACAGCATTTTCGGCAGAAATACTTAATCCGTCTTTTTCCTCATTCATCTCAGCGATGAGTTTCGTTCCATCTTTCGGATTGTTATTTAAAATGTATTCTGCAAGAGGGTCTTCTATATACTTCTGTATTGCTCTATGTAGAGGCCTTGCTCCAAATTGCGGATCAAACCCTTTTTCCGCTACAAATTTCTTAGCCTCATCATTTAATTCTAATGAAAAGTCTAATTCTTTGATTCTTGCATACAATTGCGTCAATGATATATCAATAATCTGAGAGATATCTTCTTGTTTCAAACTGTTGAATATGATCACATCATCGATTCTATTCAAAAATTCTGGAGAAAATGTCTTTTTTAGTGCTCCTTGGATTACTGCTTTACTGTTTTCTTCAGAAGATTCTTTTCTTGATTGTGTAGCAAAACCTACTCCTTGACCAAAATCTTTCAACTGACGAACACCAATATTAGATGTCATAATGATCAATGTATTCTTGAAATCAATCTTGCGACCGAGTCCATCTGTCAATTGTCCATCATCTAAAACCTGGAGAAGAATGTTGTATACATCAGGATGCGCTTTTTCAATTTCATCCAACAAGATTACACTGTACGGCTTCCGTCTTACTTTTTCTGTCAATTGGCCACCTTCTTCGTATCCAACGTATCCCGGAGGCGCTCCAATCAATCTACTAATAGAGAATTTCTCCATGTATTCACTCATGTCGATTCTGATTAGCGAATCCTCTGAGTCGAACATGTACCTAGCTAATGCTTTCGCTAGTTCTGTTTTACCCACACCTGTAGGCCCTAAGAATATAAACGATCCTATTGGCTTACTTGGATCTTTAAGACCCACTCTGTTTCTCTGTATAGCCTTACTGACTTTTACGATAGCATTATCTTGACCAATTACCATTTTCTGGAGATCTTTATCCATATGGACTAGCTTATTACTCTCGCTTTCTGCTACTCTATTCACGGGTATTCCAGTCATCATAGATACCACTTCCGCGATTTCAACTTCGCCTACTGGGTATCTTTTTGATTTGCTTTCTTCCTCCCACTCTTCTTTGGCTTGATCTAGCCTTCTGAGTAGTTTTGATTCATTATCTCTAAGATCAGCTGCTTCTTCGTATTGTTGATTTTTTACAGCATTGTTTTTATCCTCTTTTACCTTTTCTAGATCAACTTCTAGTTCTTCGATATTCTTAGGGACGTGTATATTTTTGATATGCGTTCTAGCACCAACTTCGTCCAGTACATCGATCGCCTTGTCCGGTAAGAATCTATCAGATATGTATCTGTCACTTAACTTTACACAAGCTTCGATTGCATCATCAGAATATGTTACGTGGTGAAAGTCCTCGTATTTATTTTTGATGTTATGAAGGATATGTATTGCTTCTTCTGGTGAAGGCGGCTCAATAAGCACTTTTTGGAATCTTCTGTCAAGTGCACCATCTTTCTCAATATGTTGACGGTATTCATCTAGTGTAGATGCTCCGATACACTGCAATTCCCCTCTTGCCAATGCTGGTTTGAAGATGTTCGATGCATCAAGTGAACCTGTGGCACCACCAGCACCTACGATCGTATGTATTTCATCAATAAAGAGTATGACATCTGTTGTCTTTTCCAACTCATTCATGATGGCCTTCATACGTTCTTCAAACTGACCTCTATATTTTGTGCCCGCTACCAATGCAGCAAGATCCAGCATTACAATTCGTTTGCCGAATAGTGTTCTTGATACTTTTTTCTGATTGATTCTAAGAGCAAGACCTTCTACAATTGCAGTTTTACCTACTCCAGGCTCTCCGATAAGAATTGGGTTATTTTTCTTTCTTCTTGAGAGAATTTGAGATACTCGTTCGATCTCTTTTTCTCTACCGATAATTGGATCCAGTTTACCTTCTTCAGCAAGCCTTGTCACATCTCTTCCGAAGTTGTCCAAGACGGGAGTCCTCGATTTGTTTTGTCCTTTTCTTCCTGTTTGGCCGCCATACTCACCACCCATTGGGCCTCCAGAGTCTTGATCAGAACTATCAGTTGGTAGATCTTCTTCAGATGTCCCTCCTGAATAGAAATCGCCAAATCCTTGGTCCATTTCTTGTTTTACGTACTCTAGTTCTGTTTTGTATGCTTCATAGTCGATGTCAAAACCATTCATCACCTTTGATGCTAAATTTTCCTTATGTTTTAGGATTGATAACATAAGATGTTCTGGTTTGATCTCCTCATTTTTGTAGACTTTAGCTTCTAAGAAAGTAACTTTGAGTACTTTCTCCGCTTGCTTATTTAGAGGGATATTGCCAACATTGTATGAAGTCTCATCAGTCTTTTTCTGAGTTGCTGATTCTTCTACTTTATATCGTAATTCCTCCATGTCCATATCCAATGACTCCAATACTTTGATCGCCAATGAATCTTTATCTTGTATCATTCCCAACAGTAGATGCTCCGTGCCAATGTAATCATGGTTAAGCCTGATTGCTTCCTCCCTTGACAATTGGATGATCTTCTTTACTTTGGGTGAAAATTTTCTATTCATCTATTAGATTATATATTAATCAATTATAAATATAATGATAATCTGTCAATTATATTCCGACTTTTTAGTCGTAAAACCTATTTCTGTCCATTTTTTGTATAAAATCTCTAATTCTTTGCCGCATTTGTCAGCTTAGAAATTTTATTTTTGGACTTCATATTGTTATACAGTCAATATAGTGCCAATTGCGATTATCTGCTGATTTGTCAGTGGTAGTTGTTAAATAAACGTCTTAATGTCACTACTTATTGATATCTACATGACAGTCTTTGTATACCATTTGTTTCAGTATTAACGAAAAATTAATCTAATGCAATAAAATTAATAGTCATTGCAGAATAGGCTTTTAGGATATATTTATCGACTTTTTATGCCTTGTTCAAGTGATAGAATATTACTATTTGCATTCTTATCACGAAAAATGATAAATTTGCACTCGCTACAGAACAATTATTTAATGTTTTATGTAGTTTAGTACAAGTTGATAAAAAATCCGATATGAAGTTTAGTTTAGATAAAAAAGAGAGTTATTCTGTATTCAGCCTTGAAGAAGAAAATCTGAATAGTATACTTGCTCCTAATTTGAAATCAGAATTTGTTTTCCTTCGAAATGAAGGAGTAAGGAATTTGATCTTTGATTTGAGCGGTGTGAAATATGTTGACTCGTCAGGATTGAGTGCTATACTTACTGCCAACAGACTATGGAAAGGGTATGGAACATTTATTCTTACAGGTGCTAAGCATGCTCCAGTACAAAAGTTGATCGAGATCTCTAGATTAGAATCAATACTTACAATCATACCTACTGTAAAGGAGTCTATCGATTTTGCGATGATGAGCGAACTTGAGAGACAAATTGGTGAGGAAGAGGAATAATTGTCCTCAATGTCCAAAAAATTTGAAGTAACCATATTAGGAGTCAATTCTGCTTTTCCTGTTCACGGAAGGCACCCATCATGCCAAATTGTCAATTTTGCTGAAAGGTTATACATGATTGATTGTGGTGAAGCCGCTCAGATCCAAGTTGCCAAATATAAAATCAAAAGGAATAAATTACACCATATTTTTATTAGCCATATGCATGGCGATCATTGCTATGGCCTCCCTGGCTTGTTGACTAGTTTTGCGTTGGGTGGTCGAGCAGAGCCACTTTTTCTTCATGGACCAATAGGCATCAAGAAATTTATTGATGTTATCAAAGAAGTTTCAGGGGCATATATGCCTTATGATTTGATAATAAAGGAGTATGATACTGAAATGCACAATGAGATACCATTGACGGAGAATCTTGATGTAACTACATTTCCTATGAAACATAGAATTCCTACTATGGGGTTTAGGTTTCAAGAGACCATTACAAAATATAATATTAATCCAACAAAGATCAAGGAATACGATCTTTCTATTGACGAAATAAAAGCTGCTAAAGATGGCTTAGACATAAATAGAGGGGGAGTAGTTATAGGTTATTCAGATTTGATTCTTACACCAAGTACACCAAGATCTTACAGCTATTGCAGTGATACAATCTATGATACGGATTTAGTGCCTCATGTTATAAACAGTACTTTATTATACCATGAGACTACTTATCTAGATGGTTTAGAAACTGTTGCTGCGGAAAGGTTTCATACAACTTTAGGGCAAGCAATAGATATCGCCAAATTATCCAATATTAATAGAATGATTGTTGGGCACTACTCTTCTCGTTATCCAGATATTAGTGTATTCTTAGATGAAGGGTTGCCATTATATCCAGGTCTACTTTTAGGAGTAGAGGGTCAGACATATAAAGTTTGATTTAAAAGATCCATTTTCTTAAATTTACTGCCTCAATAATTACGGGAATAGGCTATTTATTTAGGAACTTTACATAATGCAAACAATAAATTCTCTTCATAACAACAAAGCATTCAAGTTATTTCTTCTACTCGCTGGGTTCTTTATTGCCAATACTTTGGTAGCGGAATTCGTAGGTATTAAGATTTTTTCTTTTGAAGCGACTTTAGGCTACAAGCCTCTATCTCTTTCTATGTTTGGTGTAGATAATCTTGGATTTAATCTAACGGCTGGAGTTGTTTTATGGCCTGTTGTTTTTATCATGACAGATGTGATAAATGAATATTATGGCATGCGCAGTGTGCGACTACTTTCTTTCCTTGCTGTTGGGTTGGTTTTCTATGCTTTTGCCATGGTTTATTTTGCTATCGATCTGTCGCCAAATGAATGGTGGCAATATGAAAGTGGAAAATTAACCTCAGATCCAAACAAACATATAGATGATATGGATCTTGCCTTTAATAGTGTGATGGGGCAGGGCTTAGGAATAATACTAGGATCTATGATTGCTTTTCTAATCGGTCAAATATTGGACGTAGCTATTTTTCATAGAATAAAAAAGATGACGGGAGAAAGCAAAGTTTGGCTGAGAGCAACAGGGAGTACATTAGTTTCTCAATTTATTGATAGTTATATAGTCCTAATAGTAGCTTTTTACCTTTGGTCTGATTGGGAGCTTTCAAGAGTCTTGGCAATAGGTACAGTAAATCTAATATATAAGTTCGTTGTAGCTGTTTTTCTTACCCCGTTGATTTATTTAGCGCACAATCTTATAGATAGATACCTAGGTGAAGAACTAGCCACTAAGATGAAGACAGAGGCAGCTGAGTGAAGATTTATATCACAACTGATATAATTTTACCTTTTTCAGAAGCAATAAATAGCTGTTCATTAAAAACGACAAAGTCGAATAAGTCAAATTCTGTTTTTATGGAGATGTCCAACCATGATTGTCCATCATCTTCAGATTTCCAAATAGTACCGTCATCACCTACAATGTAGCCAGTTTCATTGTAGAATTTAATTTTTCGGAATGGTTTATTATTAGCCAATGGAGAATGAGCACTTTTGAATGCTGTCCAAGTAATACCATCATTTTTAGAAAATAATACAGAGCCGCTATAACCAACTACATATGGAGTGTTTTCTGAATTGTAGCCCACAGAGTTATAGAAGTCGCCATTCTGTGCGGAACGGTTCCATGTAATTCCATAGTCAAGAGAGTAAAGTAGAATACCATACCCCGTAGCAACACAATGGCCTTCTTGATCACATTTTATATCAGTTAATTCATGATCATATTTGTATTCAGTAAGTATTTGGTAATTATTGTCGATAGGGTATAACCAGCCTTTGTTGAAATCCTTTCCAGCGACAGCTACAAAACCTCCATCTACTTTAGTTATTCCTTTGAGTAAGTTATTAGTTGTAACTTCTATTTTAGTCAATTCTGGAGACCCAGCAAATATATATCCACTGGTGCCTGCGGCTAATAATTCTGTATCTGTAGCGTGTAAATCAAATATTGCTCTGTTTGTAAAATAATCAGTTTGCCAATCACTTCCATTATTTGAGATGGATAGATCACATTGTTTCCAAACATCACCTCCTGCAACATAAAGCTTATCATCAAAAGTTTCGATAGCATAATAATCTAATGTCGAGGTTGTCGAAATTATAGAAAATGCATCAGATCTATCATCACAGGATGAAAATATAAGAAAAGAGAAAATGAAAAATACTGTATACCTACTATTTTTCATTGGTGATCACCAATTTGGTATGGATAGGAAACGATGCGCTACCATAATGAGAAAAACATCCAGTATGATCGATTGGTAAATAATAGTTAGAGGCAAATTTTTCTAATGCTTTAGTCACCAAAGTGAAATCCATGTTTTTTGAATTTGGCTTTGGATAGTAAACTACCTTTTTGATAGAACCATCAGAATTCCAAAATAGATTAATCCATATTTTGGTTCCTTTGAGGTCTACACCAGTATCAGTTGCACTGGTTTCAATATCGGCCAACATGTCTGTCCATATTTTATATGCACTGTCCATACTGTTGCCAGCTACTTCTAATAGTAATGATGGACATTCCGATATCGTTTGTTCATAACCCTTTTCGTCATCTCCAATAAGAGATACAATAGAGGTGTTTTCTTGAGCAATGCTTGAAAAACTACAAACTAGTAATATTAATATGACTGATACTTGTCTCAAATTTGGGATTTTGATAAACTATTAAAACAAAACTATAAAAAATAAACGAAATATGCACATTTTATTTTGTGTCACATATGAAAAAATTGTCATTCGTGTGAAAAACTTTGATTTTTGTCTATTTATGTACACATATGGGGGAGTTAATATTACTTTTGATACTGATTTAGTAATTTAATCAAAAATTAAACCACTTTTCATGGGATTAGATATTATAGTTGTACTTATTGTAGCATTTGGATTTTATACAGGATTTAGCAGGGGTTTGGTGAAGACAGCCTTTGATACTATGAGTTTAGTTATAGGAATACTAGCTGCGATGCAATTGTCTAAGTATACTATAGGTTTACTAGAGAGTATGTTTAATATTTCCCCAAAATTCACTTATCTGATAGGATTGGTTGTTACTTTTATTGTAGTAATGGCTGCTGTAAGGTTTGTTGGAAGAAGAATAGAAGACATACTAGAAGCTGCAAATATCAATATCATCAATAAAATGGCGGGAGGAGTTTTGCAAGGGTTATTTTTTGCGTTTTTATTAAGTATGCTTATTTGGACACTTGGGAATTATAATATCATGAAACCTGAGACCAAGGAGAATTCTGTTACATATCCATACTTAGAGCCGTTGCCAGAAGCGGGCAAGTCTGTTTTTGTAGCGATAAAGCCAATATTTCAAGATTTCTGGGATAATACGGTAAAAGCTATGGAGTCAGTAGGAGGAAGTTCTGATGGGATTGAATCAACTACTGAAGGTTAAGTTAAGCCCTTTTAGTTTTATGGATTGAGTATGTACTCATTTTAATTTAATTAATATATTTCCTATATTTGGGTGTACCCCAGATTGGAATAACATTATTGTATATAATGTTAAGCTTAATTTCTTGCAATTCATTTTCTATTACTAAACCTAATGATTGCTATGAAGAATCTCCAATTAACTTTTACTTTTACTTTTATTTTATCTATTGCCAGTTCTCAGTCAGAACTGATGTTGACGAGTTGTAATGATTTGTTTTTTGAAATTAACAATTCTACATCAAATCCAGATGCCCCTTGTTCAAGAGATATTACTCTTGAACAAATAGCATCTTATACAACAGTTGAAACTTGCGCGGAAGGTCTTGTCAATTGGTTGATTTATGTTGATTTGTGGAATGATGGTACATATGATTTGGAGTACAACTCTAGTCTGCCGTCAAGTGATATGTCACTTGATGATACAAATGGAAATAGTGTTCCTGACTTGTATGTTAGTCCTACTTTGAATAATGAAGTTTTAAATATACTTCTGAACGATATTGAGGGATCGATGTCAGAACACTCAGTATATTGGCAAGCTGAAGATGAATGCGGTGTAGAAATAAATTGTACTCAAACATTTAGAATAATAGATAGTCAGTCACCCATACCTTATTGTGTTAGTTTATCTTCTTACATACTTAATTCGAGTGATGAAGGAAATACCGAAGTTTGTGCAGCAGATTTTAATATTGGCTCATTTGATAATTGTACACCTCAAGATGAACTAAGATTCTCTTTTAGTGGAAATAGTATAGTGTCAACCAGAGCTATTACTTGTGATGACGTTATTAATTCACCAGTAAGCATAGATATGTATGTTTGGGATAATAAAGATAATGTTGATTATTGTTCTGTGTATTTGAGTGTGATACCAGGACCTACTTTTGATTGTTTTCCATTTCACGAAGTCAATGGATTTGTCAAAACAGAAAACGATAAGCCGATACAAAATGCAGAAGTGATTTTGAATTGTGATTTTCCGGAGTACCCTAAATCAGAGTTTACAGATGCGAATGGTTATTATTCTTTTGGAAATGTATTGGGTAGTAATCCAGGTTGTTATCTCACTGTGGATAAAGAAGATGAATTTATTACAAGTGTAACTACACTTGATCTTGTGAAAATTGTGAGGCACATATTAGGACTCCAGTCATTCACTTCACCTTATCAACTCATAGCAAGTGATGTGACAGGCGATGAGAAAATAAAGGCTTCGGATCTAATTATGCATAGGAAGTTAATTTTGGGGGTTGTTTCTGAATTCACAGAGGTTTCTCCATGGGCTTTTCTAGATGATAGTTATCAATTTGATGACCCTAATTATCCTTGGTTAGATCTCGAGGATGTTGGTGATAGTCCTTACCAGATTACATTGTCTTCTGACTTAGTGGGGCCATTTAACTTTGTTGGTGTCAAAATTGGAAATATAGTGGATTAGTGATTTGGAAAATGGCTCTAGAAATATAGAACTAAAACTAAAAATTAGACGAATACAAGAAGCTATAGTTTTATGAAGCGCTAAAAATAGATGAAGTAGTATTAATAAATAGGCCACTTTTTTCATGGAAAGTCATGTTTTTATGGTCATGTTTTAATAGAAAAATAAGTCAAATGACACAATCTTGGCAGGTGGATTGATTGACAGTCGCAAAAGGAATTTTCATATTAACCCTTAGCTTTTATCTGAAGTCAACCTTTCTTCTTTTTCTTGATTTCTGACTATAGTTATCTGTCTCGTTGATAAAGAGATCCTCTTTTTTCGTAGGCGAGCTTAAAATTTGATCTTGAGAAGACATCTATTTTAGTATTCCTTTTTTTATCAAAAATGATATAGGTTCATGAGGAGAAAGCTAGGAGGGGAGTATCGTTAGATAAAACTAATAGAGTGATCTTAATATGCAGATTTTAAGCGTTTTATGTCAGATAGGAGTATGCTGTTCTATAAATGATTTGAAACTGTATTCCCTCCTTATTTTTACGTCTTGCATGACATGTTTAAGTCTTGATATAGTCTTCTTTACTTCCATTGTAACTAGGTGGTATATTATTATTCGTGTTTTTTCGAGCTGTTACTGAAAATGAAGCTTTACTTGTTTGAAAAATATCTGAAGTTATTCTTTTCTACAGCGATTTCATCAATAGTTTCTAGGGTGTCACCGACGAATCTAAATCTAAGACTCTAATGTTTCGCGTTTTTTGCTAGAAAATATAACATTCACTATTACACATTACATATTGATTTTCATTTTGGAGATTATGATTTATTCGGATATTTGTATTCAAGAATCTTAAGAAAAGGATGTGACGGTATTTTGCTAACAAATATGCAGTTTTATAATAGAATGCAGATTATAAATACTTGGTTATCTACTTTAGTCAAAATATTTTACTTGAAATATATGTGACTTCGCACAATATTTCAAGTAAATTGTCTATTATTGATGTTTAAAGTATTGAAACTAATTACTAAGTTCAAACTGTTTATATAATTGTATAGAGATATTAAAACTGCATTTTAGCATTTGCGAGTGTCATCGCCTATTTATGCGATTTTTTATTCAAATTCGACAACAAAAGCATGATCGACCGATTTACATCATATCGTCAACTTGATTCAATGGATTGTGGGCCCACATGCCTACGCATGGTTGCTAAAGCTTATGGCAGATCGTATACATTGCCCTTCTTGAGGGATAAATGTTATATAGATAAAGCTGGTGTATCATTAAAAGGGATTAGTGAGGCTGCAGAGTTAATCGGATTGAGGACGTTGGCTGTAAAGGTTCCTACTACAGGAAAGAAGGATGAGCCCTCTTTAGCGGAAGTGCCGTTGCCTTGTGTAGCACACTGGAATCAGAATCACTTTGTAGTTGTTTATAAGATGAATAAAACTCATGTTTGGATTGCTGATCCTGCGGATGGGAAACACAAGCTTACTACAAAGGAATTCGAACAATCATGGGTCTCAGAAGGAAAAAATGGAATCCTATTATTACTTGAACCGACAAATGAATTCCATGCTAAAGATTTAGATGAAGGAGAGCAAAAAGGATTTGGTTTTTTAATCCAATATCTAAGGCCTCATAGGGGATTGATGATACAACTGATTATTGGATTATTATTAGGTACGGTCTTCCAGTTGATTTTTCCTTTTCTTACTCAGAGCTTAGTTGATATAGGTATTGATACTAAGAATCTTAGTTTTATTTATATTGTTTTGGCTGGCCAATTGGCTCTCTTCGTAGGGGCCACGGTAGTTCGGTTTGTTCAAAGTTGGATTTTGTTGCATATCAGTGTACGTATAAATGTAAATCTAATAGCTGACTTTTTGATTAAATTAATGAACCTGCCTTTAGGTTTCTTTGATTCTAAGAATACAGGTGATTTACTACAAAGAATAGGAGATCATAAGAGAATAGAGTCATTTCTCACGAACTCTAGTCTGAGTGTGTTGCTTTCTATTACTAATCTTATAGTATTTGGTATTGTATTGGCGATATACAGCACAACTATATTTCTAATTTTCCTTGTTTCTTCTATTCTTTATATTGGATGGATCTTCTTCTTCTTAAAAATGAGAAAAGAAGTTGATTATAGAGCGTTTCAACAACTTTCAGATAATCAAGATTCCTTGATTGAAATTATTCAAGGTATGCCTGAGATCAAGTTGCAGGGAAGCCAACTCAAGCGTAGATGGAAATGGGCTGGCATTCAAGCTAAGCTATTTCGTACTCAAATGAAGGCTTTGAGTATATCTCAGTATCAAGATGCTGGAGCCCTATCTATCAATCAACTTAAGGATATCATAATTACTTTTTTTGCAGCGAAGTTAGTACTGGAGGGGAAAATGACTTTAGGTATGATGTTGGCGATACAGTATATAATTGGTCAACTTAATGGGCCTCTTCAACAACTAATAGGGTTTATTAGAGCAGCCCAAGATGCAAAGATTAGCTTAGAGAGATTGTCAGAAATACATGGAGCTGATAATGAAGAAAAAATTGAAGAACAGAAACTGAGAGAGATTCCAAGTGGAGATATCGAAATAAGAAACTTAACTTTTCAATATACTCCTATCTCAGAAGAAGTACTAAAAGATATAAACCTTGTCATCCCTCGAGGTAAGACAACGGCTATCGTGGGTACCAGTGGGAGTGGAAAGACAACTTTAATTAAACTGCTATTAGGTTTTTACGATTCAAATAAAGGGTCTATTAAGATAGGAGGCCAGGATATAGGAACCATATATAAAAAAATATGGAGACAACAGTGTGGAGTAGTTATGCAAGAGGGATTTATCTTCTCTGATACTATAGCCAATAATATAGCGGAGAGTGATGACAGTGCAGATATTAGTAAAATAATGTCTTCAACGGATCAAGCCAATATAGCGGAGTTTATAATAGATCTACCACTAGGAATGAATACGATGATCGGAGCAAAAGGAAATGGATTGAGTCAAGGACAGAAACAAAGATTATTCATAGCGAGAGCCATATATAAAAATCCAGAATTTTTATTTTTCGATGAAGCAACTAATTCATTAGATGCCAATAATGAAAAAATAATTATGAATAACCTAAATAAATTCCTAGAAGGTAAAACAGCTATAGTTGTTGCGCATAGGCTAAGTACTGTGAAAAATGCAGATCAGATAGTGGTATTGGAGAATGGAAGAATAGTCGAAGTTGGAAAACATAAGAAATTAGTAAAAAAGAAGGGGAAATACTATGAGTTGGTTAAGAATCAATTGGAGTTAGGGAATTAGTGTAAATATAAATTTTGAATATATTTAGAATTTGCGAAAGTAGATGTTGTGATTAAATTTAAATAAATGCCAGAAATAGACAATGATATAAATATACCTTACTTGCCTACGTCAAATACCCAAACCGAGATAAACGATCTCATTGGCAATCCGCCAAGTTGGTTACTACGTTCTGGGATAATGATGGTCGCTCTAGTGACAGGAATCATACTTACGGGAGCATATTTTTTTAACTATCCTGATAAGCTTACTGGAACAGGTACCCTGACTTCCGCTACTCCTCCAATAGAAATAGTAAGCCGTGCAACTGGATATATTGATAAAATACATGTAGCGGAAGATGAATATGTGAATAAGGGCGACGCCATTGTATATATAAGTAATACAACGGATGAAAGCCAGTTAGCATTATTACAAAGGTGGATCATGAAGTATGAAACAGTATTAGATCCAAGGCAGTATCTAAATCTAGAATTTGAGAAAGGATTACAATTAGGGACTGTACAAGGAGATTATGCAGGACTCCAATTGAGATTTAATGAGCTTCAGCGAACACTTGAGGATGGTGTAGTATTCAAACAAATCAATAACCTCAGTCGAGAAATAGTAAAGATTAAGAGATTGAATGAGTCTCAAAACAAGGAGAAAGATATTTATAATAATGAATTAAAACTTACAAAGAAAGATTACAAAAGGAATGAAAATCTTAATCAGGAAGGAGTTGTAAGTGATCTAGAATTAGAAAGAGCTAAGACATCACTCTTACAAAAAGAAAGACAATATGAGGGAATGAACAATAACATAATACAAAATAATATAAGAATCGAACAACTAGAATTAGAGAAACTAAAACTTGGTGAACAACGATCAAATACGATTAAGGATTATCAATTTGCAATTGCCGAAATTATCGCGAGGATAAAATCATCCGTTACCAATTGGAAGCATACTTATACCATAGAAGCACCTATTTCAGGGAGGATTTCATACGCAGTAAATATAAATGAACAAAAAAACCTAAAACTGGGCGAACCAATAGGGCATATCATTCCAGAAAATACGGAAGAAAAATATGTGTCGGCTATATATCCTACGGGTAATATAGGTAAGATAGAAAAGGGACAGAAAGCAATATTAAGATTTGATGCATATCCCTATAAGGAGTTTGGGTCAGTAATAAGCTATGTAGAGAGTGTAAGCCGGGTGCCTAATATAAATAATGAAGGTGTAGCAGTATATGAAGTTAAAATTCCACTGAAGGAAGTAATCATAACGGATTATGAAGATACTCTAAATTATAAACCTAATATGACAATACAGACAAATATTATCACTGAGGACAAGACTTTATTTGATCGGGTATTTGATCAATTTCTGTCCTTAATTAAGACTCAGTAAACAAATCCCTATTGAAACCAAGAACATTTAATATTTATATCATATAATACCAATACATATGCGATTCATAGAGAAAATAAGATTAATAGAAAGAATAGACCAGCTAATACGAATGAAAGCTACAGGTTCAGCTAGAGAGCTTGCCCAAAAAGTGAAGATATCTAAGAGTACTGTGTATGAAATATTAGAGGTAATGAAAAACATGGATGCGGAAATAGAATATTGTAATCATCGAAAAAGTTACTTTTATAAGAAAAGTAAAACATTATCGATTGGTTTTGTAGAAAGTTCAAAAATAAATCGAGAAAATTTCATGGCTTAAGTTCTTCGAAAAAAGTTAAAATATATTTCTCACATGTCCAATCAAGACTAAACAGAACCCTTGAATTTTGTGTTTTCGATAAAAATAATTGGCTACTTTTTTATTTCGTATTGTTATATAATATATATTAACAAATAGCTAGCTATTATGAATCAGTCATTATAGAGGTTATGCGTGCGCTCACGCTAAAAATAATAAATATGAATAGTTTAAGTTTGGTGGCTTCGATTGCAACTTCTGTTGAAATGATACGAGATTAATTCGATAAATGGGTATACACTACAGATAGGGGTAATTGTATCAATGTAGAAAGACCTAAAAATAAGAGGAGTTCGACACATTATTGACCTAACACAAGGCGAAACAGATTTTCTTTTAGATAATAAGGCAAATAGCATTGGTGCTTTGATATTACATCTTGCTGCGACAGAAAAGTTGCCAAGTAGGTACATTCGAAAATAGGGAATTCAATAAATCCGAATTGGAAGAATGGGAGCTGACTTTGGACCTGTCTAAAGAAGCAGAATTAGGGATAAAAGGAAAAATCAGTTAAGTATTATCTTGATATTTGGACTCAGGTGAGAAAAGACACATTGCGACTTTTAAAATTCAAAGATGATGAATGGTTTAAGGCTAAAGTAGAAGGAAGTGTGATGAACAATCATTGGGCATGGTACCATGTAATGGAGCATCAAGCAAATCATATGGGGCAAATTCGATTGATTAAGAAAAGAATGGAGTAGAAGAATTACTAAATTCTTTAATAGAAAAGATATTGTTATTATTTATGATTCAATGGTAAATAAATAATGTCCGGTTTTCTCGGACAACAATGGTCTATATTTGAATTATCATGCGCATGATCGGGAAACTCTGAACCCTTTGAATGAGGAGATTATTTAAAAATTAATAACTTATGTTAAGTTTAAAAGATTTTAAAGAAGTTAAGATTGAAGGTCTTAATAATGTCACAGGCGGTGAAACAGGAAAATTCACTACTCTAGATAATAAGCCAAATGGTGATTTTGATGGTGATGATGGTGGATGGTATGTAGATTATAATGGAGATGGAAAGTTTAATAAAGGAAATCGTCCATAGACTTGAGTTTTTCTTTTTAAGTTTTAAGGTGTAGATGTATCATTTGTTACATCTACACTTTATTATTAAATATTTGATGATGAAGATATCTTATTATGCAGTGATTTTTTTATTTCTGTTCTCAGCGGAAATAAAAGCACAAAAGGCAAACGAAGTAGATAATGAATGTGAATGTCAACCTTCATTTGTACTTAAGACATATAATCCTACCTCTGAGCAGAAAGAGATTTCAATAAGAGATATTGAAGAATTAAGACAATGTATATTAATGTCTGATCCTTATGATTCGAAACGACTGTCCTGTCTATATTTAGCTCTTGCAAATTCTTCATTTTTCTTTAAAGATTTAGATCAAGATGAAGTAATATCTAATGTAAATCGAAGTTTTAGATTAGACACTGTTGGGTTTTGCGAGAATTACATGGAGGTGATTTCTGATTATACACCTAGTTTTTTATCAAATTTTGACAAATATTTTATTGATGAAATTTCTATACCCGAAATAGATGAAATCAAAAAGTATTGTAATTCAAAATTCACAAAACCTGTTAAAGAGAAGATAATTGATGAGTATGAAAATGTAAATTATAGACTAGCATTAGATTCGCTATCAGTACTAGATCAACTATATAGGAAGGGAGGTGAGATTGATCTTCCAAAAGAACAAGATGTAGTTGATCAGAAAAATAGAGCTGCGATCGATTCATTATATGGTTTGTACGGTTTTCCGACTTTTGAACAGGTAGGTAACGGGATAAAAGTAGTGTTCCATGTTTTATTGCATTCGAAAGATTGTGATTGGAATGAAAAGTGGGCAGACTTATTTATTCCGAACACTAAAAATATAGGAGTGATCGATAAAAGAATATCCTGGTTTTTTCAAAGATTTTTTGACCCCAATGAAGGGTATTGTTCAGGAAATGATCGAAGTAAAGATTTTATTGGGTTTCTTAAGCGAAAATATTCAAATGGAAAAGCGAAGGAAGTTGGGTACAATGACTTTTATCCAGAATTCAACTCTACCTATACCATATGCGAAACAGAATATAAAATAAATCATTCGTTAAGATTGTTTTCTAAATCATACGTTGTAGATCAAAGACAAATAAAGGATCATTTGAATTGTTTATTGATCGAGGTAGAGAAAGATAAATTGTCTGATGTAATAATAGGACATATCTATAACGAAATCGCACAGGACTATGCTTTGTTAGATGAAAAAGAGCAAGCTATGAAGTATATAATAAAATTTGCGTCCGCCGATTGGGTTTTATTTAAATTGATATTCAAGAAGTATGAATCTTCGTATGGTGAAAGTAGTTATTTAGCGCCTTATTATTTAAATAATTTTTCAGATTTCATATATGATAAATATGGTACCAAGCTCAATCGTTAACAATATAGGTTTAATCATATCGGATGATTCTGATCGATCTACAAATAAGGTAATCTCATATTTGTTAGAGAATAATGATTTTAAAATAGTTCGACTCAGCAGAGAAAACTACAATTCAGATTTACTTAGAGAAGTTTTTAATAGACTTTTGATTAAAGATGGGTATGCTTTTATATGGCTTAAGAAAAGTAATTTTCCAGAACCTCAAATAACTGCCCCAGAGTATTATCCTGAGATTAAGATTTTAAGAAGGCATATGCACATGCTAGCCGAATCTTCAAAAACATGTTTAGGTTCGGTGATAAAGGAGTACGACCACAATAAACTCAATGATATCTTTTTAGCTAAAAGTTATGGAATAAAGGTCCCCAAAACATTAATTGCCTTTGATAAACATCATGCAATTCAAATCGTTGAGAATAATCCTAATATCAAATTCATTACAAAGTCGATTAATGATCCAGTAATTATTACTAACAAAGAATTTGTTAAATATGGAGGATTTACGTCTCAAGTTTCGATCGAAGATATTAGAGAAAGTGAATTTTCTATCCCTTCTCTTCTCCAAGAGGAGATAGAAAAAGTATATGAGATTAGATCATTTTATATCAATGGCATGTTTTATTCTATGGCTATATTTTCTCAGAGCGATGAGCAAACTAAAGTAGATTTTCGTCACTATAACCATTCTAGCCCTAATAGAAATATCCCTTTTAAGTTGCCTGAATATATGGAAGAAAGGTTGACTAATTTGATGAAGAAAATGCAATTAGATACTGGTTCTATTGATCTAATTTATTCGAAAGATAATGAGTTTTATTTTTTAGAAGTAAACCCTTGTGGACACTTCGGTTTCGTGTCTGAGAACTGTAATTATAATATTGAACGCCACATCGCAAATGTTTTAAAAAATAAAAAGAATGGATAAAAAAGCGTTAAATCGGAAAGAAGAAACACCTCTTTTTTCTAAATTCTCAAAAAAAGGAGATTTAAAACCTGAAAAAAGAAAAAAGAGAATCGAGATTGATTTTTATCGAACTTACTCTTTTGAATCATATCCATTCTATAGACCAATATCTAAGATAATTAAAATCAATGAATAATTTAGAAGTGTTGCAGTTATTTGAATGCTGTAGATTAGTTAAAGGTGCATTGTTCGGGTCCATTGTTGATTTGCAAAGAAAGTCCTATCGTAGAATTCCCAATGAATTAGTAACCCTAATAAATAATGCGATTGGAAAGACAAGAGCGCAAATTAAAGCTATATATAATGAAGACTTTTGTGATGTGATTGAAGAAAATATTGATTTTCTTATTACCGAAGAATATATGTTTTTTACTAGTAATCCAGAATGGTTTCCCGCTATGAGTCTTGAGTGGGAAGAAGTCACTGCTGTTACCAATGGCATAATTGATATCAAAAAAAATAGCGATTTTGATTTTGGTGTTTTGTGGATGCAGTATTCCAAGTTAGGATGTGAGCACATTCAGATTCGTGCATTTGATCAAACCTCAATACTATTAATAGAAGATTATTTAGATAAAATTCAATCACTTAGGATTGTTTCAGTCGAAATTATAATGCCTTATGATAAAGTTAATACAGAGCAAATGTATATTGATCTTGTGCAAAGACAACCAAGAGTTTTTTCTATCATATTATACTCTGCACCTGAAAATAAAATAGTAAATCAATCATCTAATGGAATGGGGCAAGTTTACTTATCTAAAGACGTAATTAACTCTGAATCTCATTGTGGCGTTATTGATACTGATTTATTTAGTATACACATCAAATCCTATACTGAATCTCTCCGACACAACTCCTGTTTAAATCGTAAAATATCCATAGACACAGAAGGTAACATCAAAAACTGCCCTTCCATGAAAGAGTCTTATGGAAACATCCGCGATACCACTCTTGCAGAAGCAATAGAAAAACCAGGATTCAAAAAATACTGGAATCTTAATAAAGATGAAATTCATGTTTGCAAAGATTGTGAGTTTCGGCACATCTGTACGGATTGTAGAGCGTATGTAGAAGATCCAGAAGATATACTAAGTAAACCACTAAAGTGTGGATATAATCCCTACACGGGCAAGTGGAGCGAATGGAGCACCAATCCGTTGAAGCAAAAAGCTATTGATTTTTATGGATTTAGCGAGGTGGCTGATATTTTGGAAGAATGATTGAATAATTAAACTCTTGAATGACGATTATGAGAATGCAAGAATGGCTAAATGTAAAGACATCTTCTAAGTAAATGGAAACCTTATCATTTGGTTTATAATTATCGAAATTTTGATAATTTTTACTATTAACCAATTATACCTAATATTATTCAATGATAAACTTACAACTCAAATTAAAAGTAGAACACAAATTAAAAGAGTTAGCTGAATTCATTTTGGCATTTGATTACAAAGAAATTCCACCAGTCGATTATTATGGAGGAATGAGTGGAATGCTACCTTTTCTATTTGATTATTCAGCTTACGCGAAAGATTCCCGATATTCTGATCAAGGTGAAAATTATATCCACCACATAGTTGGTGCGATAGATGGGGGAGATGTTCCGCATGTGCGAGCTGGTGGTATTTCAGGCTTTGCTTGGGTGTTAGAGTGGTTGGCAGAAAATGCGTATATCGAAAGATTAGATTTGATGTACCCGTTTGATGATAGATTGTGCGAGTTAATGATTAAGGAGATGAGACAGGGAAATTGGGATCCTTTACATGGTTCTGTTGGTATGTCATTCTACCTATTCAAAAGATTGGAAAACCCAAATGTCAAAAAGACCTTGGAAGTTATGTTAGAGCATTTTGAATCGACTGCTGAAAAAACGGGAACTGGTATTAAATGGTCTATGTACGATATTACTCAAGATAAGCAAGTATATAATTTTGGACTAGCTCACGGGATGCCGTCAATTATGCTGTTTTTTGCAAAGTGTATTGAGCGGAATATATATAGAAATAAGTCCAAAGTTTTATTGAAATCCTTGATACAATACTTGTTATCAAAAAAGAATTTAGACTCATCCAAAGAATATATTTTTAAAGGTAAAGAAAATGGTCACGACACAGGCCCCCGTATGGCTTGGTGTTATGGTGATTTGGGTGTGACTGTAGCATTCCAGTATGTCAATGAAATAATAGGGGGACTGGATGAAGAGATTTCAGCCCTGTTAGATAGTTTAATAATAAGAAAAGATCCTGCAAGATCTTTAATCAGGGATGTTGGATTTTGTCATGGGAGTTTGGGAGCTGCTCATATTTACAATTATATGAGACAAAAAGGTCATAAGAAGGTTAAGGTTGAAGAAGTTGAATATTGGATTGAACACAGTTTATCTTTAGCTAATTATGAGGATGGTTTCGTTGGGTATAAATCATATTGGCCAACTCATGAACAACCTGAAATTGATAGATGGGCACCTCAAGTTGGATTGTTGACTGGCATAACAGGAATAGCTAGTATTTACTTATCTTTTCTCAATGGGAACCTCAAGTGGAGTGAAGGCTTAATGCTTTTTTAGATACAACACAATTACTTTAGTTTGCTGTAAATTTCCTGCAATTATTAAATTACAGTTTTACCGATTAAAATTTTATTTGATGACAATTACATGTTGAAATTAGGCTTAATTCACCTTTCACTAATATATGAAAAGTATTCTATATTAGAATTTGAACTATTTTCTTTTTGAACATTTATAAGCTATAAACAAGATATGCCAAAAATTACATTTCCTAGTCAATTGATCGTCAGGTCTCCACTTTTGCCTGTTGATACAGAGCTAACAAAAGAGAGTATTCTCAAATTATTCTTTGAAAATAGATTGGTTAGGACTTCTATTTATCTCACTTCACCTTCTTTATATAGTGAATTAGAAAAGTACAAAAATATTGATGAGAAGAAAATTGAAAAGAAAGTACTTTATAGTCTATATAAATTCATGTCTCGTATGTCAACCAGATGTACTCCGTTTGGTGTATTTGCAGCTACAAATGTCAGTAGCTGGGACGAAGCAAGTATGGCAAAGATCATTACAAACGGGAAGTTCAGATCTCGGTTGAGAATGGATATGGGAAGTCTGAGCCAAATCATAAATAATATAGACCATT
Source organism: Herpochondria borealis (assembly GCA_032274145.1). Taxonomy (NCBI): domain Eukaryota; phylum Rhodophyta; class Florideophyceae; order Ceramiales; family Ceramiaceae; genus Herpochondria; species Herpochondria borealis. Next base: position 54,073 of record JAVCKV010221553.1, on the reverse strand, counting down.
CCATCAATGATAGTATTACATATTTTCTTAATAATACAGGTTATATGTTGGATGATAAGTTCATCTATATGAACTTTGAAATGAATAAAGGTTCGAGAAAACACAGTATTCGTAGTACCGAAGTTGACGATTATTTAAAAGTTATTTTGGAAGCGGCAGAAAATGGCATTAATTCTAAGCAATTTGTAACGCTCCTTCAAGAAATGGACGCTGAATTGACTGAAGAAGAAATCAAACCTTATTTTCTGGAAGTTATTAATTCTCATATTTTGATCAGTGAATTAGAGCCGAATGTGACAGGGGAACATTATTTGGAAAGAGTACTACAGCTAAATTTGGCTTCAGATGATTCATTTGATTTTAAAGCGCTCAGATACCTGCACGACCAGTTAAAGAGTACCAATCACTCCAGTCTTCTGTCCCCTCAATTTTTGAAGGACACTTACAATTTCGCATCTGAAAAATTTCAATATATCACTGAGGATAAGAATTTTTATCAAGTAGATACAACCAAGGTGCTAGTTGATAATGACGAGAGTTTTGAGCATCAACTTCAAAAAGACTTAGGTGATGCAGTTTTGTTTTTGTACAATCATAAACATGAGGCTACTAATCCTAGGTCAGAAATTGAACAATTTAAAACTAAATTTTATAATAGATATGAAGACAAGATGGTTCCTTTGTCAGAAGTAGTCGATTCTGAGATTGGTTTAGGTTATCCGTTTGGACCAAGTCAAATTGATTCGAAGATTTTAGATGGTATTCCAAGAATACATAATGAGAATATAGGACAAGATTTCAAGCTTGATTTGTTGCAGCAATATGTACTTCAACAATTGAAAATGGATCCTGATGTCAAAGTTTTAGATTTAAGCACTCTGGATATTAAACCAGGGAAGTCTACCAAATCCTATTTGCATTCAATGCATATGCCAATGGTGAGTATTGTAGAAGGGGACCAAATTTTTATAAAGAATATGGGCAGGAGCAGTGGGGTAGATCTTCTAACCAGATTTGCCGATGTCGACGAAACTCTTTTTAAAGTGGTAGCCGAACTTGCAGAAATAGAAAATAAATTGTTCGAAGATCAAGGATTTGTTGTTGCTGAGATTTGCCATTTACCCAATGATCGTTTTGGCAATATTTTAATTCGACCACATATACGCCCGTATGAAATTCCATATTTGTCTCTATCTACTAAGAGTACGGATTTCCAAATTCTAGTAAAGGATCTTTATTTATATTTTGATTTATCAACTCGATGTATAAGAGTATATTCTAAGAAATTAGGTAAACATATTCATGTTACACATTCTAGTGCCTTTAATTTTGGATTGAGTAAGAGTCCTACGTATCGTTTGCTATGTGAAATAGAGGGGCAAAATAGAGTTGTTATGAATTTTAGAAAAGGCGATCTTGAGTTTATGTTCAAAAAGACGCCACGGATAACGTATAAAAACGTCATACTCTGTCGCGCTAGTTGGAATTATAGTTCTATTTCCATGGAATCTTTGAAAAAGATAAAGATTGAAGACTTCAAAAGGTTTAAAGAAAATGAAGGATGGCCAGATAAGATGACAATTCAAGATGGTGATAATGAACTATTCTTTGATTTTAAAGATGACTTGGCGATAAATGTCTTTCTTAAAGAAATTAGCAAAAGATCATCTGTCAATTTAGCTGAGTTCCTTTCACCAAGTCAAAAATTTACTGTTCATAATGAAAATGGTGGGTTATATACAAATGAATTTATAATTCCAATAATTCTAAAACATGAAGAAGAAAGAACATTTAAGTTACCCAAAATACTGAAGAAAAAGATTTTAGATAATGTAAGAGATCAGTCCTATTTTCATGGCGATGCTTGGAAATTCTATAAGGTGTACTGCGGTATTAATTTTGCGAATGATCTAATTTTAATTTTGTCAGAGGCATTAAAAGATCAGAAGTGGTTTTTTATTCGATATTTTGATGATTTGGGTTGTCATTTACGTTTTAGGTTTTATCAGGAAGACACTGTTAATGCAAGTGAAACATTAAGTGAGATTTTCAATCTTCTGAAACCCTCATATCGAAGTGGGCACATTTCGAAAATGGTTGCTGATGTTTATAATAGAGAAATAGATCGATATGGTGAAAATACAATTCATTTATGTGAAAATATTTTTCATTATGATTCCGTATTGATTGCAGATATTATAAGAGAAATACCTGAATTGTATGTAGATCAGAATATATGGAAAATGAGTCTTTTAGTACTGGATGAATATTATAATATGATGGGTTTTGATTTAGATGAAAAAGCTGAATATGCTGAAAGGACTAGAATTTCTTATGGCCATGAATTTTCACTTAGTCAAAAACAAGTTAAGATTGCATTGGATAAGAAATTCAGAGATCTAAAACCTCAGTTGAATTTCTTGGATGACATTGAAAAATTACCTGATAGTTTAAAACCAGGATTGGCTATAATTAATCGATTCTCAAATAGTACAAAGCAGTCATTTAAGGGTATTAGAGAAGCGAAATATTTTACGGTTATTACTAGCTTGTTGCATATGCACTTCAATCGATTGTTTAAATCTGATCAAAGGTTGAAGGAATTTGTTTTGTATTATATGATCTCAAAATATTATAATTCTATGGTCGCTAAGAAAAAATATATGAAGCCTAAAGCTTAAGATTGTTTATGCCTTTAAGATTACTAGATTTAAGCAATATTTTAATAGTAAATGTGCTAGAATTGTGATGTAATGTTTGAGTATTTTGAGTTTAGTTATTTAGTCTTCGAATTGCCTGATAGTTGTGTTTTTTATAATTCCTTTTGGTATAAATCTAGGCATACTCAGGCTATATAATTACGGCAGTATTATGCAAAATAAAACATTGAAATAATGTCCCGTTTTAGCGACTAAATGTTTGGTAAATACGATGAATTTTCGTATTTTTATAATGATAAATTATTATTAATTATATAAATCAATTTTATGAAAATTTTAAAGAAATTAAGTCTAAGTACAGTAACAATCTCTAATTTGGATACTACTAAAATTGTAGGTGGAGCAGCTCCAAGTAATACACCAAAATGTATCACTCTTACGCCGAATCCTCCAACAATGCACAAAGTGACAGAGCGTAAGCCATGTTCTGATACTCCTACTATATGGTCAGAATGTTGCTAGTATTTAGTTAAAAGATTTTATGGAGGTAATGGCTCTGCTGTTACCTCTTTTTTAAGACGCGATTGCGTTTAGTGTCTTTGTTCTTGTGTTAAATGTCCTTTCTGTTTTTAAGTTTTTTGAATTGAAAATAGAGATGCCTTTTGACGTCTACTATGCTGTGCATGGAATGTTGCGTTTGTTCAAGGATACTAAAAATTACGTTAATTCACTAAATCAAATATCATGTTAAATTTAAAGAAATTAAGCTTAAATACAGTAACAATCTCTAATTTGGATACTACTAAAATTGTAGGTGGAGCGGCTAGTAAAACTCCACAATGTGTCACTGATAAACCTGAACCTATCAGGTTGACAGATGGAAATGCTGGTTCAGCATGTTGTGATAGTCCTACTATGTTTTCAGGATGTTGCTAGTGTTTATTTAAAATAATCATGGAGGTAATGGTTTTGCTGTTACCTCTTTTTATTTAATTTGGAAAATAAATTTGACTTCTGAGTGTTTGTATCACTTCTTTAAGATGATAATACATTAATGTAGCAGATCTAGTAATTGTCTCTGAGTTTTCGATCGACTTGATTTGGTGTTTTCTTTGATATGAGATTTGCATTTTTTATAATAAAAAGTCCTGAACTGGATCTATAGAATGTTAATTCTAGTTTTAATAGGATTGAAATTGCCTGCTTATTTAGTATTGTCATGAAATTATAGTTTGAAAGCTATGAATATATTAGATTTGGTATCATGAAAATGGAATTAAGAAATATAGTCATATTAGTTTTAGCTAAGCACACTCAATTGTGTGTCAAGCTCAAAAAAACTATTGGAATATATCCATATAAATATCACTAAGGTTGTACCTTCGTTGAAAATTAAAGTGGATGCAATTTCTAGATTCCTATAAAGACTTGTTTCTTAATTATTTGGTGGCGAATAAATTTGATAAAGCGCCACATAATTTATATCATCCAGTAGATTATATTCTTGAGTTAGGCGGCAAACGTATACGGCCACTATTACTTTTGATGGCTGCAGATATTGCTGGTATGAAAGCTGGAGAAGCATTACCAGCAGCGATGTCAGTTGAGGTGTTTCACAATTTCACACTTTTACACGATGATATCATGGATGAAGCACCACTTCGTCGAGGTAAAGCAACTGTGCATGAGAAATACGATACCAATACTGCTATCCTTTCTGGGGATGTGATGATGATATCTGCATATCGATTTTTAGAAGACTACAAACCAGAAATAGCAATCAAACTTCTTAAGGTGTTCAATAAGATGGCAATTGAGGTATGTGAAGGCCAGCAAATGGATATGGATTTTGAGACGAGAGATAATGTAGCTGTCACGGAGTATTTTGACATGATTACTTACAAAACTTCAGTTCTTATTGGAGCTGCTATACAGATGGGAGCGATCATCGGCGGTATTGATGATCAATCAGCAAATCATTTATACCACTTCGGAAAAAACATAGGTGTGGCATTCCAGATGCAAGATGATATACTTGATACATTTGGTGAGCCAAAAGTAGGTAAGCAGCCAGGAGGGGACATCATTCAGAATAAAAAGACATACTTATACCTCAAGACTTTGCAGCTGATAAGTGACAGTGAAAAGGCTGAATTGCTAGAACTTTACGATTCCAGGCCAACTGATACAAGTAGTAAAGTAGCTAGAGTAAGAGAGATAATGATAAGTGCTCATGTTCTTCTCCACTCGGATGAAGTGAAGAACGAATATAAAAATCTAGCATTCTCTCACTTGGATGCTGTAAAGATGTCTGACGTGCAGTTAAGTCAATTCCGCTCTTTTGGAGAATACCTGCTCAAAAGAAATGTTTAATTCTTAGGAGATAGTTCTATATAAGGACAGATGACCTCTTCTAGTGATATGCCCCCATGTTGGAAGGTATCTTTGTAGAAGTTCAGGTAGTAGTTATAACTATTTGGATATAAGAAGAATGTATCCTCCTTTGCAAAAATGAATTTACTACTCATATTGGGCATTGGTAGACCTACTTTATGTGGGTCTGTGATTTCTAATACATCCTTCTTATTATATTTAAGATTTCGACCTACTTTATATCTAAGATTTGCAGTAGTCTCTCTATCTCCGATTACCTTTGAAGGTGTTTGTACTCGTATAGTACCATGGTCAGTAGTAATTATAAGTTGGACGTCTTTTTTTGCAATCTTTTTCAAAGCTGACCAAAGAGCACTGTTCTCGAACCATGACTTTGTAAGTGATCGATAAGCCGTTTCGTCACTGGCTAGTTCTTTAAGTACTTCCATCTCTGTTCGTGAATGAGAAAGCATATCTATGAAGTTGTAAACGATAGCTGTAAGGTCATTGTTGAGGTAGTTGAGTATATTATCATTTAGTTGCTTTGCTTTACTGACATTGGTCACTTTAAAATAATCAACTTTCATATCTGCTTTAACCAATCTCTGAACTTGATCCTGAAGAAGTTCCTTCTCTTTCATGTTTTTCCCACCTTCCTGATTGTCATTTAACCAGTACTCTGGAAATCTCTTTTGGATATCTCTAGGCATCATTCCGGAGAATATTGCATTTCTACTATATTGAGTGGAGGTAGGAAGGATGCTGTAGAAGGTCTCTTCCTTTTCTACTCTGAATATCTCTGTGATAATAGGCTCTATGATTTTCCATTGATCATATCTCAGGTTATCTAACAATAAAAAGATAGTAGGTTTGTCTTTAGATATTTTTGGGAAGACTTTTGATTTCATTAAGTTGTGTGAACCTAATGGACCATCTTCATTTTGGATCCAGCCTTCGTAGTTTTTTACTACAAATCTAGAGAACTCCTTATTGGCTTCTCTTTTTTGCATATCAAGAATCTCTTTCATCTCAGGATTATTCGACTCATCCAGTCTAAGTTCCCAGGATATTATAGTTTTATACAATTCAGACCATTCTTCATAACTAAGTCCATTGTTTATTTCCATTCCTATTTTTCGGAATTCCTGTTGGTAATCTGTTGCAGTCTTTTGAGAAACAAGTCTTTTATTATCTATTATTTTCTTAAGAGTTAGCAGTATTTGATTAGGATTAACTGGCTTGATAAGATAATCATCGATTTGTGAGCCAATAGCTTCTTCCATTAGATTCTCCGCTTCATTTTTAGTAATCATGACAACGGGGATATTCTGATTAGTATTTCTAATACGACTCAATGTTTCAAGTCCTGTCAACCCAGGCATGCTTTCATCTAAAAAAACGATGTCTATATCATTTTGTTCTTCCAATACATCAAGCGCGTCATGACCATTAGTAACTGTCTCTACTTGGTACCCTTTTTTCTCTAAAAAGAATAATTGAGGCTTCAAGAGGTCGATTTCATCGTCTGCCCAAAGGATCTTAATGTTGTTACTCATTTTTTAATAATGTTTTGCTGCTTTGTATAAATGGAAAAGTAATGAACGGCTTTTAGCTTCATAAAAGTATTAGATATGGTTTTATGTGCAAAGTATTGTTGGGATTAAAATTTATATTCTTGTTAGTAGAAAATTTACTACTTGATGTTGTAAAATAATTTTCATATTCAATAGGTTAGCTTTCAATTACTTAAGTGTAGTCGAGCGATTAATGCTACCTTAAAGGAATAAAAAAGTAGTATATTTGTGTGACTAAAAACAACAGGGTAAGTCTTACAATTATAGGATTTTAATTAGCTATGGCCAAGAAGAAAATATTTAATGACCCTGTTTATGGATTTGTCAGTTTCCCCACGGAGCTGATTTATGATCTTATAGACCATAAGTATTTTCAAAGATTACGTAGAATTACGCAATTAGGACTTACACATTATGTATATCCAGGTGCATTGCACACAAGATTTCACCATGCTTTAGGTGCACTCCACCTTATGACAGAAGCGGTACAATCTCTTAGAGAAAAAGGAGTGGTGATTTCGGATGTTGAATATGAAGCTGTTTGTATAGCAATACTATTGCATGATATTGGCCATGGGCCATATTCACATGCTTTGGAACATAGTTTTATAGACATACACCATGAAGAGCTTTCAGTTTTATTTATGAAAAAACTGAACCAGGAATTTGATGGTAAGTTAGAGTTAGCCATGTCCATTTTTTCAGGGTCATATGAGAAGACTTTTTTACATGAACTTGTAAGTAGTCAACTCGATATGGATAGATTAGATTATCTCATTAGAGATAGCTATTTTACTGGAGTAGCGGAAGGAGTAATTGGCTATGATAGAATAATAAAGATGCTCAATGTAGTAGATGACCAACTGGTAGTAGAAGAGAAGGGTATTTATAGTATTGAGAAGTTTTTGGTGTCAAGAAGAGTAATGTATTGGCAAGTATATTTGCATAAGACAGTACTCGCAGCAGAGCAAATGTTGATCGCAATATTAAAAAGAGCTAAAAAACTAATAACAACAAATGTTAAAGTTTTTGCCTCAGAACCGTTGCAGAAATTGCTCAAAACAGATTTTTCTTTAATAAGTAAAGAATTGATACTCATAGACTACCTTGATATTTTTGCTGAATTAGATGATGTTGATATACTGGCTATGATCAAATCAAACTGTAATCATACTGATTTTATTTTAGCTTATATGTGTCAATCTTTATTGGAAAGAAGACTTTTTAAGATATATTTGCAAAAAGGCGACATAAGCGAATCATTTATGGAAAGTAAATTACAAAACATAATTGAGTCGTTTGGAGTGAATAAAGAGGAAGCGAAAAATCTGATTCTACAAGGTCACGAATCAAATTTAACTTATAACTCTAAAAAAGAAGAAATTAGGATATTACGTAAGGACGGCATTGTAAAACCACTTTCAGAATTTGATACAGAATTTTTGAAGTCTAGTGGAGTTACAAAGCATTTTTTGTGTTATCCAATAAATAATTAAATTACTATAGCTAGGAATTAATAATTTTCAGAATAAATATTTTATAATCAAACCATTTTTCAACTATGAGAAAACTGAATTTAATCTTAACAGCGATATTTACCATCGCATCACTTAGTATATTTGCACAGGGAGCTCCTGAGGCAGGAATGCCAAGTGAACCAGGTAAGTGTTACGCAAAATGTTTAATTCAGGATCAATACGAAACAGTAACTGAGCAAGTATTGGTTAAAGAAGCGGCTGTAAATGTAAGAGTAGTACCTGGTACTACGGAGACAATTACAGAGCAAGTTTTAGCCAAGGAAGCATCTACTACCTTATCAGTAGTGCCAGCTCAATTCGAAACTGGATCGGAGCAGGTTTTAGTATCAGAAGGTAAGTCTTCTGTATCTATTAACCCAGCAACGTTCGAAACAGTATCGGAGCAAGTATTAGAACAAGAAGCGTATTCTACGTTATCTGTTGTACCTGCTTCATTCGAAACAGTAACTGAACAAGTATTGGTGTCTGAAGGCGCATCTAGTGTATCAATCACACCTGCAACATTCGAAACAGCTTCTGAGCAAGTATTGACCCAAGACGGACAATCTGACCTTAGAATTATCCCTGCTACTTTCGAGACTATGTCTGAGCAAGTACTTGCTGCTGACGGTTCTTCAACTGTAAGAATTAACGCTGCTACTTTCGAGACTATGTCTGAGCAAGTAATGGTAAACACGCATGGCGCGGCTTCTTCATCAGGGGCAACTACTTATCTTAATGTGAAATTCAATTCTGGATCTGCAGTATTGACTGGATCAAGTTCTGAGATTGCAAGAGTTGCATCTTCTCTAGATTGTTCTAGTGGTGCAACAGCAAGAATTGTAGGTCACACAGATAGCCAAGGCGGAAATGATGCAAACTTAACACTATCTAGAAATAGAGCAAAGGCTGTATATGATGCATTGATAGCTGCTGGAGTTTCTTCTTCTTGTATTTCTCATGACGGAATGGGAGAATCTTCTCCAATTGCTGATAACAATACAGCTGACGGAAGAAAGCAAAATAGAAGAGTAGAATTAATCGCAAGAGGTGGAGCAACATCTACTACTGTGAATAATGACCCTAACTCTATTATAGACCTTAGAATTAGACCTGCACAATTCGAAACAGTATCTGAAACAGTTTTAGCTGCTGACGGTTCTTCTAATGTAAGAATCATCCCTGCAACTTTCGAGCAAGTATCAGAGCAAGTATTAGTTGCTGATGGTACATCTAATGTATCAATCACATCTGCAACATTCGAATCTCAATCAGAGCAAGTATTGGTAAAAGATGCTTACACTACTCTTAAAGTAGTTCCTGCGTCATTCGAAACTGTTACTGAGCAAGTTCTTGTACAAGATGCTTACGAAGTATTATCTCCAGTACCAGCGGTGTATGAGACAATTACTGAGCAAGTATTAGTAAAAGATGCTTATACGACACTTCAAGCTGTACCTGCAGTATACGAAACTATCACTGAGCAAATACTAGTAAAAGATGCTTATTCAACATTATCTGTAGTACCTGCAGTATATGAAACAGTATCTGAGCAAGTATTAGTTAAAGATGCTTACACTACTCTTAGAGCAGTGCCTGCAGTATACGAAACAGTAACTGAGCAAGTATTACAAAAAGATGGTTATACTACATTATCTAAAGTAGCTGCTGAGTACGAAACAGTAACTGAGCAAAAGCTTAAAAAAGATGCATACACTACACTAAGGCCTGTTCCTGCGACTTACGAAACAGTATCAGAGCAAAAGTTAGTTAAAGATGCATACACTACATTATCAATCATACCTGCAACGTTCGAAACAGTATCAGAGCAAGTAATGACAAAAGCTGGATATAATACATTATCTGGAGTAGCTGCACAATACGAAACAGTATCAGAGCAAGTATTAGTAAAAGATGCTTACACAACTATCAGAGTTGTACCAGCTACATACGAAACAGTATCAGAGCAAGTACTGGTAAAAGAAGCGACAACTAGAATCGAAACTAGACCAGCTAAATATGAAACAAGATCTGAGTCAAGAGTTGTTGAAGCTGCTACGACAAGATGGGAAAAGAAGAAAGCAGACAGAAACTGTCTTTCTGCGGATCCAGAAGATTGTTTAGTATGGTGTTTAATTGAAGTGCCAGAAAGAACTCAGACATTCACAACTCAAGTAAGAGTAGGATGTGATGATGGATGGGCTGACGATGGTGAATGTATTAAAACAGTTGAAATTCCAGCTGAATACTCAACTAGAACTTACCAGAAATTAGTATCTGATGCAACGACTACAGTTGTTGAAGTACCAGCTGAATACACAACAAGATCTTTCCAGAAATTGGTTTCTCCTGCATCTGCATCTGAAAACCAAATGGAAGCTAAATACACAACTAGAACATCTAAGAAATTAGCTTCAGATGCGACAAGTACTTCAAACGATGTACCCGCTAAATACGAAAATAGATCTTACAAGAAACTTGTTACTCCTGCTTCTTCAGAAGCTGTACAAGTTGATGCTGTATATGAAAACATAAGCTACAGAAAACTTGTAACACCTGCAACAACTCAAGCAACTACAGTTGAACCTGTATACACAACGAGATCAATCAAAAAATTGGTTACTCCTGCAACAACAGAAGCTGTACAAGTACCTGCTGAGTACACAAACAGAACTTACAGAAAACTTACTACTCCAGCAACTACTCAATCTAATCAAGTAGAAGCTAAGTACACAACAAGATCAATCAAGAAATTGGTTACTCCTGCGAGCACTACAGTAAGAGAAGTACCTGCTGAGTTCACAACGAGATCAATCAAGAAGTTGGTTACTCCAGCAACTACTAAGTCTTCAACAGTACCTGCGAAGTACGAGAACAGAACTTTCCAAAAGTTAGTTTCTGGTGCAACGACTACAGTTGTTGAAGTTGAAGCGGCATACACAACTAGAACATCTAAGAAGTTAGCTTCTAGTGCTTCTGCTTCTGAATCTACAGGAGAGCCTAAGTACACAACTAGAACAATACAAAAGTTAGCTTCTTCAGCTACTTCGGAGAATACAACTGGAGATCAGAAGATGACAACAATCACTATGCAAAAGTTAGTATCTGATGCTTCTACTGATGCAGTATATGGAGGCCCTCAATACACTACTAGATCTTACAAGAAATTAGCATCTGATGCTTCTTCTGAGTCTATTAGTGGAGACCAGAAGTATACAACTTATTCTTACCAGAAATTAGTATCTGATGCTAATTCAGAAGCTTTAGCTTGTGGTGGTACATCTACTTCATTAGCAGTAAACTTTGCTAGTGGATCATCTACATTGATTGGTAACTCAAGTTCAGAAATCAGCAGAGTTGCTGGTATGATGACTTCTGATGCTTCAATGTCTGGAAGAATAGTAGGACATACTGATTCTCAAGGAAATGATGCTACTAACCAAACATTATCTAGAAATAGAGCAAAAGCAGTATACGATGCATTAATTGCAGCGGGTGTTAGTGCTTCTAGATTAAGTTTCGAAGGAAGAGGAGAAGCTTCTCCTATTGCTTCTAATGGAACAGCTGATGGAAGAAGACAGAACAGAAGAGTAGAACTAGTATCTTCAGGATCTGGTTCAAATGATGACTGTAGACAATACAAAACTAGAACTTACCAAAGATTAGTATCAGATGCGTCTGCTTCTAATTCAACAGGTGATCCTAAGTTTACGAATAGAACATTCCAGAAGCTTGTTAATCCAGCGACTACTAACTCTAACACTGTACCTGCAAAATATGGAACAAGAACATTCCAGAATCTAGCAGGAAGTGCAACTTTCAGTGAATCAACTTCAGAGAAAGAATACACAAACAGAAGTTTCAAGAGATTGGCGAATGCTTCTTCTACACAAGCAAACACTATCGAAGCTAAGTATGAGACTAGATCAATCAAGAAAACATCTAACCCTACGGTTCAGAAGACTGATGTAGCTCCTCAATACAAAACAATCACTAAGAGACAATTAGTGACGCCAGGTGGATATACTGAGTGGAAAGAGATCGTTTGTGCTGCAGACGTTACTCCAGATCTTTACAGAAGAATCCAACAAGCATTAATTGATAAAGGTTATAATGTTGGTTCAGCGGGTGCTGATGGTAGAGTAGGAACAGCGACTAAGAACGCTCTTGTGAAATTCCAGAAGGACAATGGACTTCCAGTAGGTGCACTTGATACAGAGACTCTAAGAGCTCTTGGTGTACAATAAATTACTTGAAACCTATTTAATTAGGATTCAATAAAAAATAGCCTGCAAGATTAATTTCTTGCAGGCTTTTTTTATTCATACTGCATGAGTACTAGCACTTCAATACATTTCTATGATTCATTAATGTATATTATTTATTATAAGTTAGAAGGATGCCATTCTCATATACATCCATAGAATATGTGCGAATAGATTTTTTTGCGGTAACATAATTAGAACTAAGAACGATTTGTCATTGTTTATGTGGGAGATAGAAGAGAGATTAAGTAGAACGAATATGAATTAGTAGAAAGCCTTTTTTAGAAGACTAAACATATTCCAACTTTAGAGAAGGCTGGATTAAGTTCGTGAGATCTGGAATATGAATTATTATATGACAAAGAGTATGGACTTAATTAGCGATAAGCTGTTATTTTGGTGCCAGATCACTTAACTTTAAGGAGATTTAAGTACAAGAAGAGATCTTAATAATTAAGAATACATGGGCATATTTACCAAATTATTTACTTATAATTCCCATTACCAACTCCTTAGTTAGCTTACGGCCAGCTGCGACTTCTTTGATCTTGTCAAAGGGGAATTTAAAATCACATCCCGACTTCCAAGCACTACAACCATAAGCAGTTTTCCCTTTTATAATAGAACCTTTTTTACATTTTGGACAGAGCGGTGTATCTCCCTGATTTTTAGTTGGAGCTGTAGATGATGTTCCTTTTTTAGGTTCAAAAACCAATGAGTAATTTTCGTCAAATCTTACTAACCCGTCTGCTTTACTGCCATTGATGGTGAATCCTTTGAGATTAGTTGTGCAGCCTTTTACGATCAATCTTCTCAGTTGATTTTCAGAGACTTTTTTACCATGGATTTGAAACGGCAACATGAATTTGCAACCAGACTTCCACTGCGAACATCCAAAGGCAGTTTTCCCTTTTATCAAATTTCCGTTTTTACATTTGGGACATTTTGACTGTGTAATTGGTGCTTTATTTGATGGGGAAGATCTAGGTTTTGAAACTGTAGATTTGGTAGCCTTGGAATTGCCCCCTTTAGTTGAGTATTTCGATTTGGTGTCAGTAATTATAAATGATTTTTTCTTTTCCATTCTGACTTCTGTGACGAGATCATCTACCATCTTTTTCATGTTCTGTATGAACGCCTTGGGATTATAAGTCCCCGCCTCTATATCTTTTAGTAGTTTTTCCCATTGGCCAGTTAGTTCTACAGACTTGAGCATTGTGTTATTGATCGTATCTATTAGTTGAACACCGATATCTGTTGGGATAAGGTTTTTCTTATTTCTTTTTACATATTTTCTTTTAAATAAGGTCTCAATGATCGCTGCCCTTGTAGATGGTCTTCCAATGCCATTAGCTTTCATTAGTTCTCTAAGTTCATCATCATCAACAGATTTTCCAGCGGTTTCCATCGCCCTTAACAGTGTCGCTTCTGTGTAGTATTTAGGCGGTTGGGTTTTCTTTTCCACCAATGTCGGGTCATGAGGCCCAGACTCTCCTACAGTAAATGAGGGTAATATTTTATCCTCGTCTTTTTCCTTTTTGGTTGCATCTTTCTTCTTCGATTTTGGAAAGAGTATTCTCCAACCTGGATCCAAGATTTCTTTACCTGTTGCTTTAAACTCTTCGTCTATTGCTTTACCTATTACAGTAGTATTCGCCACTTTACATTCAGGATAGAAATTCGCTATAAACCTCTTGGCAATTACGTCATATACATTTGCTAGTCCACCATCAAGATGTGATTCCTTGCCAGTTGGAATAATGGCATGGTGATCTGTGATTTTCTTATCATCGAAAACTCTTTTTGTCTTTTTTATTGGCCCTGCCAGTACCGGTTGTGTGTATTGACTATATGATTTCATCCCTTGTAATATTCCCTTGATTTTAGGATGCTGATCTGTAGGCAGGTAAGTAGTATCTACTCTCGGATAAGTGACTACTTTCATTTCGTATAACTTCTGTACCAATTTTAAAGTTTGGTCAGCGCTATAACTATATCTTTTGTTGCAGAATACCTGCAGACTTGTAAGGTCAAATAATCTAGGAGCATATTCTTTTCCTTCTTTCCTGTCAGCCGAAATGATCTCAAATGGAGCGTCTTTAATCTTTGCCAAGATTGCTTGTCCACTCTCTATTTTTTCAAACCTTCCTTTTATTCTATTAAAGGCCGTATCTCTGTAAGTTGTCTGTAATTCCCAGAATGGCTTTGAGACAAAATTATTAATTTCATGATGCCTTTCTACAATCATTGCTAGAGTAGGGGTCTGGACTCTGCCTATTGATAATACTTGCTTATATCCTCCATACTTTAATGTGTAGAGCCGTGTAGCATTCATTCCAAGAAGCCAATCTCCAATAGCTCGAGCGCTGCCGGCATAGTAAAGCTTATCGAAGTCGCTACCAGGCCTTAATTTCCCAAAGCCTTCTCTAATTGCTTCATTTGTAAGAGATGAAATCCATAGCCTCTGGATAGGGCCTTTGTATTTTGCTTGATTGATTACCCATCTTTGAATGAGTTCTCCTTCTATTCCTGCATCACCACAGTTTATAACAACGGAAGCGGATTTAAAGAGACCCTTTATTATTTTAAATTGCTTTTTTACCCCAGAATCATTTATTAATCGTGTTTCAAACTTCTCTGGTAACATGGGGAGAGAATTCAAATCCCATCGTTTCCAACTAGGTTTGTATTCATCTGGCGAATAGAGCGAACAGAAATGCCCAAAAGTCCAAGTAACTGCATAACCATTGCCTTCGAAGTAGCCATCCTTTCTCGATTTAGCTCCGATGACAGCTGCTATTTCCCTTGCTACTGATGGTTTCTCTGCAATACAAACTTTCATACTGTGAAATTACATTTTTTTTAATGTTTGTTATACATCAATCTGTAATTGAATTATAGGACTTTAGACATGCTATTAGGAGTAGTAATGAGAATTTTTTAAACTATACCTATTGAAATTGGTGTGGTCGTTTGAGGAAGGATACTCATTTATCGAACTTAATTGGAATGTTTTAGAAAAGCCATCTAGTTTTCCACTGATAGTAGATGGATTCTTGTAACGAAATAAAGAATGACGTAAATCACTACTTTAAACTTAATTACGTAAATGAACATTGTAATTATTTTGAAATCTATAGAAAAAATGTAGTTGTATAGAACAAATTGCATCCTTTATCTATTAGTTACGTCTTATTAAAGCTGGAAGTGTAATCTTTGCATTCAATCTATCAATCTATATAAAATGAAAAATTTACTACTATTTATTTTCTTATCATTTTCGACGATTTCTATAAATGCTCAGAATAGCCTTTCGAGTAAATTGTTGGATGGTGATGGCGCTCCTGTGATGTTTGCTAACGTGGTTCTGTATTCTTCTCCAGATGCAAAAATGATTAAGGTAGAGTCATCAGATGACAATGGTCTTTTTACTTTTCGGAATTTGGAAAATGGGGCTTATTATATAGAAGCTAGTTTTATCGGTTATACAAATTTTAAATCTGAGCCTATATCTATGCAAGGAGACGATATTGTTTTGTCTGATTTTGTAATGGAAACAAACTCTGTGGAGCTTGAAGCTGCAGTAGTGAAAGCTAGACGAGCTCTAATAGAAGTAAAACCTGATAGAACAGTATTCAACGTAGAAGGTACGATTAACAGTGCTGGTGATGATGCATTAGGGCTACTGAGAAAAGCACCTGGCGTGCTTGTAGACAACAACAATAATGTGACCGTACTTAGTCGATCTGGAGTGCTTATATATATTGATGGAAAACGGTTGCCACTTACTGGTGATGACCTTACCGCATATCTTAGTAATCTGCCAGCTGAGCAAATAGACCGTATGGATATTATCACAAATCCAGGAGCGAAATATGAAGCCCAAGGAAATGCAGGAATAATAGACATAAGACTAAAAAGAGATAAGAGTCACGGTATGAATGGATCGATTAGTGGTTCGTTAAGTAAAGGTAGATTCGGAAAAGGAAATATTAGCTCTGTCGGTAACTATAGAAATAAAGCTTTGAATACTTTTGGTACTATCGGTTATAATGGGGGTTCAAGTTTTAATGAAATGGCCTTTAGGAATAATCAGAATGGATTACTACTTGATGAAACGAACTTCATGAAGAACGCTTCTAAGGGTATAAATTATAGATGGGGTACTGATTTTTTTCTTGGAAAGAATCAGACTATTGGATTCTTAGTTTCGGGACAAAACCAGACAAGTGATAATGATTCGGACAATAAGATTAAAATCTCTGCACTTAGTAATGTGAATAACATTGACAGTGTATTGATAGCAGAAAATTCATCGGATCAAACAAGAGATCAAAGCACTTATAATATTAACTATGCATTTGATAATAAGAAACATTCACTAAATGTTGATGTAGATTATGGTCGATTTAGAAACGATTATGCCTATATCCAACCCAATAGATATTATTTGGATGACGAGACTACTTTGCTGACGGAAGTGTTGACAGAGTATGATACTCCAATTAATATAGATATTTATACAGGAAAGATAGATTATGAAACGGATATATTCGGGGGTAAAATCGGACTAGGGTCTAAATTTAGTAAAGTAGCAACTGATAATTCATTCTTGTTCTACAATATTCAAAACAGTGAAAGAGTACAAGATGATGTTAGGTCAAACATCTTCTTATATGATGAGAATGTATATGCCGGATATGCGAATTACCAACGAGTACTCAACACAAAGTGGAGTATGTCGGCTGGATTGAGAGTTGAGTCTACCGATGCGGTAGGAGACTTGCAAGCTTTCAAAACCGAACTACAAGAAGATCCAGTAAATCTGAATTATACAAATTATTTTCCATCAGGTGGATTGACATTCCAACAAGCACACAACAAAACTTGGTCGCTTAATTATGGTAGAAGAATCAATAGACCTGATTATAATGTTTTGAATCCATTCACTGTGCAGTTGAGTGAACTATCATTCATGAAAGGAAATGAATCTCTCAACCCGGAGATTGTAAATAATATAGAACTTGGCTATACTTTAAATTATAGGTATAATTTTAAACTGAGTTATAGTAAAACGACAAATCAGATCACAAGATTAATCGCTCCAGATGATGAAGATCCTAGAGCTGGATTTATTACATGGGCTAACCTTGCAGAGCAATCTATCTATGGATTTAATGCTGCATTGCCTTTTACAGTGAAGCCTTGGTGGAATGCATTTATTAATCTAAGTGCTGGTTACTTGGATAATCAAGCTGATTACGGTGACGGAGCCATTGTAGATATACAGGCGTTTACTTACACGATGTTTCAGCAGCACACGTTTACCCTTCCAAAAGGATTTACAGGAGAAGTATCTGGATATTATTCTGGACCTGGAGTTTGGGGTGGAGTATTTAAGTATAATGCAACTTGGGCTCTTAATCTTGGTCTTCAAAAGAAGTTTTTCAATGATATGATGAATGTGAAAATCAGCGCCAATGATATTTTCTATCAATCTGGTTGGAATGGAGTATCGGATTTTGATGGCCTTATTGGTGAAGGGAATGGTAACTGGGATAGTAGAAGAGTAGCGATTAGTGTAAGTTATAATTTCGGAAATAGGAATGTAAAGTCAAGAAAAAGAAAGACAGGAATAGAGGACGAATCGAAGAGAGTAGGATCGTAGTTTATAGTAAAATCCACAAAAAGTATACGTACGAAACGCACCAGTTTTGAAATTAGAGAGAAAGAAAATTATTTAAATATGTAAGGTTAAATTGCTTATGTTCAATTGATTATAAAGTGATAATTGAACATAGGTAATGTAACTGTTTATCCTGCCACCTCATTCAGCTTATACTTATATCCATAGATGTTTGCGGTTATTGCAGCAAATATAGGTGTAACAATAGGTCCAATTAATGGAATCAATAATAATACACTAGCAACGGTGCCTAGAGCAAGTGTAGCACCGAAATGATATTTTGTGGTAATTTCACTTTTCTTAATTGAGAGTTTGTATAGTTCGTTATAGTTGTCAAAAAAAGCATGTCCAACAAAGAATGCATAAACGAAGAACATAACAACTCTTTTTATCCCACCAGGTACTCCAAAAATGCCAAACAAAATAGAAAGAAGAATCTGAACCACTAAAGCTTGTACAAATCCTCTTAGCAGCACCTTAATCATTCGTATTTCAGCTTTCCAGAAATTGGATATATTCAATGGTTGTTCTTTGCCAGATAATATTTCTATTGTCTTTACAGAGAAGTAGAAGATAACGATCTCAAGTATGATTAAAAGGAGATATTTGGATCCACTAGATATCGCAGTTTGAGCATTTTCTTTTTTAGCTTCATCACTCATCTGATCAGCTATGACTCCTGCGTCATTTATTGGAATGTCTACAGATGAAGATGTAAAGAACGATGCTACATCACATATCATCCAGTAACTGAATAATAATGAAATAGCTATTGTAGCCAATGCAATCCATTTGTGTTTGAAAAATCCCTTCCATAGCTTGTTATCCATGAAAAAACGATAAGCTGACAGCATTACTTCTGTACAATTAGAAGCATGAGCAACGGAATCCTTGGTGTTGAGATTTTTTAGCATAGAGCAATATATAAACGAATTCACATTATGCCAAAAGTTTTTTAACGATTGGACTGATTATTCATAAATATACATCATTGATTTACCTATTATGAAAAGAATTACTCCTCCTCGTCTTCCGGTTCCATTGTTAAATATCCCTTTTCGTTAAGGATGGCAAACCATTTGATGACTTTTTTCATGTCACTAACATACACACGGTCCTCATCATAATCAGGAACAATACTTGAGAAGTAATCTTCTATTTTTTCTTTGCTATCTTTTACAGCAGCAGGTGGGTTCTCAGCGACCTGGTCAAGCATCCTTTGGAAGATCTCACTCAACTCTATCGTATCACTCATCGTATATATTGCAACAGTCTCCATTGGCGTAAACTGGTGCTTTCTCATAGAATAGAACTTTGTTTTGCCGCCATCCATGCCTTGCACTAAAAGTCCGTTTCCTCTCGAATCCATCATTTTATGAAGTCCTGGAAGTCCGCTTATTGCTAATATATCTTTAAGATTCATCTCTCCTATTTTATTGATAAAGTTGATTTTGATATTGAAAACGATATCCAATTGTCAAAAGTGTCGCAAATATATAAAGTTCTTTGTAAATGTTTTTTTTGAAGGCTTTCAAGAATGATTTATTTTATCAATCAATAAACCTAAAATCACTTAGTTGTGTAATATATCCATTGTTTTAGGGTACTATTTATTCAAATCTAAATTTTCTAAATTGGCAAAAAGATTATATTTGGGAAAGTTTTTTTTCCCTTCTCTTAGTGTCTGGAAAAACATTTCATCCTGTCTAAGTTGATAATGGCTCAGTGCTTTGTTGTAGTATGTATCAGCTTTGAGTCCATGAATAGCTATTGAACGTTCGAAATAAATCAATGCTTCATTATAGTACCCTAAATCATAACATAGGCCTCCCATTGCATATGCAAGATCAAATGCTTCGCCGATGTAGAAGTACAAATCCCAAACATTGTTGATCGTCTCGAATATTCTAGAGCGTTCATTATGAGTTATAGAAGTAGATACCTGTTTGAGTCGAGGTAACATTTTAATAAAATATGTAGAATCATATGCACTTAACCTGAAATGAGCTATTAATTCTTCTACAGATAGCTTAGCAACATTTATATAAGATAGGTTTTTTATTGTGTTGAAATCATCTGGTCCAAAATCATTCACAACAGTTTCATATACTCTTGTGGTCTCAGTATATGTGTTGCTTTCTTTCAAAAAAAGCAAAGCTCCTAATTCCAATATAAAAGTAGAAAATGCAGGAAACATGCTTTTTCCACCTTGCTTTTCACAAAACAATCCAAGTGCATGATAATTGACCCAAATAGAAAAACTACCATGCGTGATGACTTCAGGTAAAGGTTTGTTTTCTAAATCATGAATTTGATGATATCCTTTGTCAAGTGATAGTAGAAATAGTCCTTTTTTTGATAGGTTTTTTATATTATCAATACATAACATGGATTTTACTGGGTAAAATAGAAATGTCTGATTGATCTTATCTTTATATTCTGATAATATTTCGTCAATGTGAGGGTTCCCATATTTTGGAACAGGTTCAATGTCAGTTTTATAACTTATGTCAAGATCCTTAATGAGCGATTCTGAATTTAGGTTCTCTTGATTATCTTTTGTGGATAGAGATATTGAACAAGTTGAAATTTCTTTGTTTCGAATTAGAAATAATTCACTAGGAATTGAATCAAAAAAATAATTGGCTATGGCTATTATCGGCTGATCTAGCTCTTGTGATTGTATGTGACGACCTGAGTATCTTAGACGTAAATCGTTTCCTTCGATTGCATCAAAATAGGATACATCTAAAAGTCCTTTTTTGTAATAAGACTGTAATTGAGGATGTTGCAGAAAAAAAGAAAGATTATCCTCCACTATGTCACTTAGTACGTAGCAAAAAGGTGGCAGTTTAATGTTAGTCGCAAGTAAAAGCCTGTCTAAATGTACAAGAATATGAAATGCCAAACGACCATGACCTGCACCAAGTTCTAGTATGTATACAGGGTGAATTGTTTTCCCTTTTGTCGATAAATCTTTTAGGAATCCAAAAATGAGTTCCGCATATGTTTTTCCTACAGAAGAGCTGCTTGTTAGGTTGTGTGGTACTACTTCTTCACTGAATGCACTTGGACCATTCATTTGATAAAAGTCCCTATTTAGTTGCCATATTTTACTCTTGGAAAAAAGTTGATCTGACTCTATCGTATAGCTCATGTTTCCCATAGTGTAAGCTTATTAATTGGATGAAAAAATCAATTCCAACTTGGCAAGCTTTAACTATCTTCTAAGTAGCCTAAACCGACAAAATTTTATATGTTTAGCCAATATACTCTATATTCTTGTGAGTTTCATTAATTTATAATTTTAGATAGCTAAAAGTGAAGCAGTCGAATAAATCTACTAGAACTCCAAATGAATATCGAGCTTAAAAATTGTGACTAAATGTTATCCAATATTCAATAATACCTGTCCTATCTCTTATTACATCATTAAATGGGACCAACACCTCTATTCCAGAGCTCCAATTAAAACCTTCATACATATATCCTATTCCAGCGGATGGATAAAGGAAGGTTTCTCTTAAATTGACTGTTTGTGCATATTCAAGGCTAAATACATTATATTCTGCTTGGACATATAGTTGTTTTGTGATCTTCGCCCTAGCGAAAGCGAGTCCTCCATAACTAGTGAAATGAAAGTCGTCAGGGCTATTAATTACATTAATATAGTCGTAGTATATTTTTCCACCTAGTCCAGCGCTGAATGTATTATTTAGTTTGTATCCAACATTTGACTTAAGTGAAAGTGAAAATTGGTTTCCAAAGAAATTTAAGTTTCCAAGTTTAATTTCTGTGTTGAGTTTTTCTTTTATTCCTGATGGTTCATATTCGTCATCATCATCTCTAGAATTTCTTCGTTCATCCTTCTCTTCCGTCTTTTCCTTGGTTCTTCTTTTCTTTTTACCTCTTCTCTGTGCAGTCGCGTCATCTACTAGTGAGAACATAAAAACTAAAAGTAAAAATGGGATCAATATCTTTTTCATCTTGTCAACTTTAATTTATCAAATTTGCATTGAAACATAAACTTAGCAGTTTTACATGATTATCCAATGCTTACCTTTATTTTAATACTTCTATAAACGACTTTTAGTTTTATTTGATGCAGATTATTTCCTAAATAATATATTTTTAACTCAATCTAGTGTTTTAGCTTGCGATACATTAAGGTAGATATAAACAGATTTTGTGCATAAGTGACAAATATTTGTCTTCATAAGTTTAATATTAGAAATTAAAGTACGTTAATGGCTGTTTTTACAAAACTTAAGCGATTCACATTGTGATAAATTCATTTACAAAGTTATTTTTACATTATAGCAATGCTTTTTTAGTCGATTTGTATTGCTATTCAAAAAAAATCCCTGGGTTAAATTCTGTTCTATTAATCAACATTAATCGTGCAATCTTCTTTTCTTTTCTGTAATGAAGGGAATAGATTTGTCTAGTTAGTTGAAGTAGAATACTTTATTTTTTTCTAAATCATCACTATGTTTAAAAATTTCACAAAAGTACTTATTGTCACTCTTTTCACAACATTGACAATTAATCAAGGGGTCACTCAAGTTTCATCGAATATTGCTTTCGACGAAATGTTTTACGAATACGATATCAAATTAATTGATTCCCGTGATATGTTAAATGTCGCCAGAAATGGTGGTTTTTTTAATGTCTCAATTCCTAAACCTTCAGGAGGTATGTGGAATTTAAATTTACATGATTCAAAAATAATATCTGAAAAATATCTAAGTCAATATTCCGATGATTTAGGTATTCACTCCGCAGCCAAGACAAATGCAGTAGCTACAAAAGGTACTGTAAATGGTGATCTTTATACTTCGGTAAGCTTGACCTTTAATGAGGGGTTTATTTATGGTTATATTAAAGATAAAGATGGTGTTCATTTTATTGAGCCGGCCTCATATTTTGATTCTAGTCTAAGAGGCGAAGATAAATATGTCATTTATAATGGAAAGGATTTGAAACCTACCGCTCCCAAAACTTGTGGAACTACAGAATTACATAATAAAGGAGAGGACATAGGGCACCACAATAAAAATAATGAACAAAGAAGTTCAGTGGATGAGTGTTTCGAAGTAGACTGGGCAATAGCGAATGATTTTTTGATGTTTCAGAATTTTGGAAGTGTAGGCGCTGTTGAGAACCATGCAATTGGTGTTGCAAATAATGTGCAAGCTAATTATGACGATGAGTTCGCGGATGAGTTGCAATTAATAATAGCTACCCAGTTTACAGCTACAACTTCGGCATCAGATCCTTGGACGACTTCGACAGCAGCGGGAACTTTACTAAATGATTTTACGAGTTGGGGTCCGGGCGGATTTGGTGCGACACATGATGTAGGTTCTTTATGGACAGATAGAGACTTTAATGGAGGTACAGTAGGTATTGCTTGGTTGGGCGTAGTTTGTGCAAATTCTAGATATAATTGTCTTCAAAATTTCACTAATAATGCAGTAACGAAACGGTTTATGGTATCTCATGAGTTGGGGCATAATTTTAATGCAGGTCACGATGCAGCGGGAAGTCCATTTATAATGGCACCAACTGTTGCTACTTGGAATGATTGGTCTGCATCATCGACTAGTTCTATAGAAAGCCATATTACATCTAGATGGTGTCTTGATGACTGTGCAGGCGGCGGCGGAGGCAGTGCTCCTGTAGCTGATTTTAGTTTTACTGTAATAGAAGAGTGCACTGTGGGAGAGGTTATATTTACCAATAACAGTACTGGTTCTAATCTTGATTTCGAATGGAGTTTTCCAGGTGGAGTTCCATCATCGAGTACTTTAGAGAATCCTTCTATACAATATCCAGATGGAGGTACCTTTGATGCTACACTAACAGTTACAAATGCTAATGGAACAAATGAATTAACTCAGAATAATATTTTCACAATAAATCCTAATCCAATTGTAAATTATAGTTTTGCTATTGAAGGAACAATTGTAAGCTTTTTTAATCTAACCCAATTTGGAGATACCTACTTTTGGGATTTTGGTGACGGACAGTTTTCGATAGAGAGTGATCCTGTGCATGATTTTATTGATGATGGAGTATACATCGTCAATCTAACGGCAACTAGCGCTTGTGGAGATGTTACAGAACAAGAAATAATAGTAATCGCCAATCCTCCTGTAGCGGATTTTACAGCAGACGTTGTCGAGGGCTGTGCACCATTAACCGTGCAGTATACATCTAATGCCTCAAATAATACGGATGATTTTGTTTGGACTTTCGAAGGAGGAACTCCGGCAACTTCCTCATCAGAAAATCCAACTGTAATTTATGAAGATGCTGGAGAATGGGATGTTACATTTACAGTAATTAATGAAACTGGAGATGATATTTTACAAGAAACAGAATATATTTCAGTAACAGGACAACCATTAAGTGATTTTAGTTATAATGTAAATGGAAATGAGGTTGAGTTTAGCAATTTTAGTCAAAATGGAGAATCTTATATATGGACATTTGGAGACGGAAATTCGAATACAGAAGAAGAGCCAACACATACTTATACAGAGGATGGAACATATACAGTAATGCTCACTGTAGAAAATGAATGTGGAAGTAATACAACTTCAACAGATATTACAATCTCTTTAGCACCTATACCTTCATTCAATATTTCGGGAGATTCTGAAGGTTGTGCTCCTATGACTGTAAATTATGAAAACACATCAAGCAATAGTCCTGATACATATGCTTGGGAGTTCGAAGGCGGATCACCGGCTATGTCAACTGATGCAAATCCTGAGGTTACTTATACGGAATCTGGTTTATATGATGTTACTTTAACTGTGACTAATACAAATGGATCAAACTCAGAAACTTTCACAGATTACATTACAATAAATGATGTGCCATCTACTGATTTCACTGCTGATGAAAATGGACTTGTTGTCTCATTTGTTGATCAATCAACTGGAGCTGTTTCTTATGCTTGGTCATTTGGAGATGGAAATACAAGTGAAGAGTCAAGTCCGATACATACATACGGAACGGAAGGAGTATATGAAGTTACTTTAGAAACAACAAATGAATGTGGTACAACATCAGAAAGTATTACTATTAATAATTATACACCGGTAATAGCATTGTTTTCAAGTGCAATAACGAGTGGTTGTGCTGATCTAGAAATAGAATTCACAGATCAGTCAAGTTCAAATGCAACTGAATGGCTTTGGACTTTTGAAGGTGGGACTCCTGCAACAAGCACATTGCAAAACCCAACAGTGTCATATGTTTCTGCTGGTCAATATGATGTAATTCTTACCGTAAGTCACCCAGAAAGTAGCGAGACAATAACATTAACAGACTATATAGCCGTATCAGATCAACCTGTTACATCTTTCGAGTATTTTGATGATCTATTTGTTGTTGAATTTTCTAACACAACAATAGAAGGGACTTCTTATAGCTGGGATTTAGGAGATGGAACAACTAGTAGTATGGAAAGTCCAACTCATACGTATTCTGACGAAGGAACATATACAGTAGTATTGTCTGCAACAAATGAATGTGGAACAACTACAGCAAGCCAATCGGTAGAGATTAATGCTTTGCCAACAGCTTCATTCAATTCAAATAATTCAACAGGTTGTGGGCCTCTCGCTGTAGAGTTTAACAATGCATCTTCATCTAATGCGGAGAGCTTCGCATGGACATTCGAAGGTGGCTCACCATCTACTTCTATGGAGGAGAACCCAACAGTGACATATGTTACTTCTGGTTCTTATCCAGTTACTTTGACTGTTACATCTCCGGCGGGGATGGATGTGAGTATGATTGAGAACTTCGTAGTCGTCTTAGCCGAACCAAACGCTCAAATAGATGCTACTACAACAGGTAATATGGTAACTGCAGTAGACTCTGGAACAGGAGCGGATAATGTTTCTTGGACTGTTGGGAATGAGATTTTTGATATAGATATACTTGAGTATACTTTTGATGCGAATGGAGTTTATATTATCGAACTTACTACAGAAAATGAATGTGGTACATCTACTACTTCAACAGAGGTAACTATCGATGTGTTTCCAGTAGCGAATTTTGGGAATAATTTCCCACTAATTGCTTGTGTAGGGGAAAGCATTATATTAATGGATAACAGTACAAATGCAGATTCAAAAGCATGGACCTTACCAAATGGAAATCCTGAGACCTCTTCAGAAATAAACCCAGTTGTTACATATAATGCTGTAGGTACTTACGATGTGACACTTGCTGTTACAAATGTATATGGTGTTTCAATGGAGACGCTAACGGGCGCTATTACAATAATTGATGTACCAACAGTGTCTTTCGAAGGAGCCCAAGATGGAAGTACTGTAACATTCACATCTACTTCATTAGGAGCCACAACATACAGCTGGGATTTTGGTGATGGAAAAACTAGTAATGAAAAAAATCCAATCAATACTTATACAACTAACGGGACATACGAAGTTGTTTTGACTGTATCTAACCAGTGTGGAGAGGTAGAGACTTCTTCAACGTTTGTTGTTAATGTAAATGCTGTGACTGAAGCTGACTTCGGAAATATGAAAGTATATCCAAATCCTGCATCTGATTATATCACAATCAGTATTGATAATACACTTGGAGACGATATTAATTTAAGCATCATAGATGTACAAGGGAAGATTGTAGCTACAGAAACAATAAGAACAGAAAAGCATACTATTAATACTTCCAACTTATTGAATGGAACATACATGCTCAGAATGAGCTCAAATGAAGCTTCATTCTTGAAGAAAATAGTGATATTGAAATAAACTGGAAGAAATTTCATGTTATACAATAGCTTCGTCGATTAGTTTTGACGGAGCTATTTTTCTGTCAGAATACCATATATTAAATCAGCTAAACTTAATGTAGTATCACCCAAGAGTAAAATAAACCGAATGTGCATTCAATCACACCTTATCCAACATATAATGTTGAAGACATGATAGAAAAGACAGAAAGTAGGGTTGTATAATCTAAGCTTGCATCGTCAAATAGATGGAGGCTTTAATTCTTTTACTTAGTTACCCATTTATAAGCATTTACAAACGCCTCCGCCCAAGGACTAACTTCATCCTCTCGGTCTTTCGGGTAATCTGCCCAGTTCCATTGGTAGAATGAACGCTCGATATGCGGCATCGTAACAAGGTGTCTGCCATCGTTACTCACTAACATCGCGGTATTGTAGTCACTGCCATTTGGGTTAGCTGGATAGGCTGCATAGCCGTATTTTCCAACTATGTTATAGTCAGTTTCTTTCATCGGTAGATTGAACTTGCCTTCACCATGACTTATCCATACTCCCAGTGTGCTTCCTGCAAGATTCGACATCATTACAGAATTGTTTTCTTCGATTGTGACAGAAGTGAAAGAACTTTCGTGCTTATGACTTTCATTGTAAGTCATTTTAGAAAGCTGATTATGATTCGGATTTATAAGATCCAGTTCTAAGAACAATTGACATCCGTTACATATTCCAATAGATAGTGTGTCAGGTCTTGCAAAGAAATTGCCCAAAGCTGATTTTGCTTTTTCATTATATTTAAATGCTCCAGCCCATCCTTTAGCTGACCCCAGAACATCACTATTAGAGAAACCTCCAACAGCTCCTAAGAATTGAATGTCTTCCAAGTTTTCTCTTCCAGATATTAAGTCGGTCATATGTACATCCCTCACATCAAATCCAGCACGATACATTGCATTGGCCATTTCTCTTTCAGAGTTACTACCTTTTTCTCGGATTATTGCAGCTTTCGGTCTTGGTTTTGATGCGTCAATACTTGGTGACTTTCCAGTGAAATCTGCTGGGAAAGTATACTCAAGCGGTTGATTTTTATAATTGTCAAAACGATCTTTTGCCAGACCATTTGCTGTTTGCTTTTGGTCCAATAGATATGAAGTCTCATACCAAATATCTCTCATCTCATTGATGTCGAATGTTTCAGTCGTTTCTTCAAACTTAATGGTTAATTTTTCATCCTGAGTTACAGATCCTAATTTGACATAATCAACTTCTGCTTTATCTAAAAATCCTTCTAATCGGTTATCGGCAGCTTGGATTATGATTCCGCAGTTCTCACTGAAAAGTATTTTCACCAACTCTCCATCAAACTTCGAAAGGTCAATGTTTGCTCCTATATTTCTATCTGCAAAACATAATTCTAATAGGGTAGTTAGCATACCACCTGAAGAGATGTCATGTCCGGCTACGATCATTCCTTCTCGTATTCCTTCTTGTATTGCATGGAATGCATTTGAGAATGTTTCTACACTATTGATGGTAGGAGCTTCTGTTCCTATCTTATTCATCGTCTGAGCCAGAGATGATCCTCCTAGTTTAAACTCATCAGCTGAGAAATCGATATAGTATATGTGTCCTCCATTCTTTTTCAGAACAGGTTCTATCACTTTTGTGAAGTCGTCACAGTGGCCTACAGAAGAGATTATTACTGTGCCTGGCGCTAAGACTGTCATATCCTTATATTTCTGCGCCATCGACATAGAATCCTTTCCGGTAGGGATGTTTACACCCAAGCCAATTGCAAATTCTGATACTGCTTGTACAGCTTCATATAATCTTGCATCTTCTCCTGGATTCTTACATGGCCACATCCAATTCGCAGAGAGAGAAACAGATTTAAGTCCTTTTTCTAAAGGAGCCCAAATCAGATTGGTTAATGATTCACCAATTGCATTTCTTGATCCCGCAGTTGCACTGATCAATCCACTCACTGGAGAATGCCCCATAGAGGTTGCGATACCAGAAGTACCACTAAAATCAAGTGCCATCACGCCACAATTGTTCAGTGGAATTTGAAGAGGTCCTACACATTGTTGGACAGCTACTTTTCCACCTACACAACGATCTACTTTGTTAGTCAACCAATCTTTACACGCTACAGCTTCTAATCTGAGAACGTCTCTGATGTAATCTTGTACTTTACTATTGTCAATTGTTATCTTTGCGAAGTTTCTTGTTCTTCTGCTATCCGTCATGATCGTCTTTGGTGAAGAACCAAACATATCAGATAATGCTAAATCCATTGGTTTTTCACCATCTTCAGAAGACTCGAATGTGAATCTATCATCACTGGTTACTTCACCAACAGTATACATAGGAGATCGCTCTCTGTCTGCTACTTTTTTAAGTAATTCTATATCTTTTTGGCCAATGACGAGTCCCATTCTTTCTTGAGATTCGTTACCGATTATTTCTTTTGCAGATAGGGTCGGGTCACCGATTGGTAATTGCTCTAGATCAATCTTTCCTCCTGTGTCCTCTACCAATTCTGATAGACAATTTAAGTGCCCTCCCGCTCCATGATCATGAATTGATACGATCGGATTGATGTCATTTTCTACCATTCCTCTTACGGTATTGGCAGCTCTTTTTTGCATCTCAGGATTAGATCTTTGTACGGCATTGAGTTCTATCCCAGATTCGAATGCTCCAGTATCTGCACTTGATACTGCTGCGCCTCCCATTCCTATTCTATAGTTGTCTCCTCCTAGAATTACTATTTTGTCACCTTCTTTTGGAGTGTCTTTTAATGCTTGGTCAGCTTTACCATATCCTACACCCCCTGCTTGCATGATTACCTTATCAAATCCGAGTTTTTCTATACCTTCTTCATGTTCAAATGTCAATAATGAACCTACGATAAGCGGTTGTCCAAATTTGTTTCCAAAGTCAGAAGCACCGTTACTTGCTTTGATCAAGATGTCCATCGGAGTTTGATAGAGCCATTTTCGCTCTTCGAATCCACCTTCCCAAGGTCTGTTTTCTGCGAGTCGAGAATATGAAGTCATGTAGACTGCTGTTCCAGCCATTGGTATTGACCCTTTTCCCCCAGCGAGTCTATCTCTTATTTCTCCTCCAGAACCCGTTGCTGCACCATTAAACGGCTCTACAGTAGTAGGGAAGTTATGTGTTTCTGCTTTGAGCGATATTACTGAGTCAAATGGTTTTACTTCATAGCTCGATGGCATATCTGGTCTTTCTGGAGCGAATTGTTCTACTCGCGGACCTGCTACGAATGCTACATTATCCTTATACGCAGAGACTATACCTTCTGGTTGTTCTGCGGATGTTTGTTTTATAAGTTTGAATAATGAAGTAGGCATCTCTTCTCCATCAATCACGAATGTACCATTGAAGATTTTGTGTCTACAGTGCTCACTATTCACTTGTGAAAATCCGAATACTTCTGAGTCAGTAAGTTTTCTGCCTATTCTTTCAGACATATTATTCAGATATTCTACTTCTTCGGCGCTTAGCGAAAGACCTTCTTGTTTATTATACTCACCTATGTCATCAATGTCCAAAACAGCCTCAGGCTTAACATCAATTTTGAATATATCTTGATTCAGATTTGCAAACTTCTGAGAAATCATTGGATCAAATGACATGTTTTTATCTTCAGAAAGATAGAATTCTTCAATTCGTTCGATTCCTTCAATACCCATGTTTTGAGTAATTTCTACAGCATTCGTACTCCATGGTGTGATCATAGCCGCTCTCGGACCGATGAATATACCATCAAGAGACTTCTCTTCCCCAAGACTAGCGTCACCAAATAGCCATTGAAGTTTTGGAGTATCTTGGTCAGAAAGTTGTGCTTGAGACTGAAGGGCAAATACTTTATTAGTCGAAGTCTTGAAGAAAAAAATCATTGTTACATTTTAGATTTTCAAAGTTCAAAATTACTATTTTTTATTTTGCACTTATCCTTTTTACACTATTCGTTTATGATTATTCATTATTTTTGCGTTATGAAACTTAGATGATTGTTCTTTAGAGACCAGAGGAAGTAATTGAAAGCGTTGGATAATTTTCAGTGCCCTTAAATTTTTATTTTTTAAGATATATTGTAACAACCAAAGGCACTCAAGGATAAGACTATATATAAACTGTTGATTTTCTGCGGAAATAAAATTTTAAACATATGAAATATAACTATTACGACGGAGCGGGGAATAAATATGGAATACAGAGTCTTTCATTGGTTTATTCACCAATGAAGCCGGCGGAAAGTTCGTCTGGAACATATGATGGCGGAGAGCCTTATACTAAAGTGTTGACCAAGATAGATTTTATCAAGTTTGTTGATGTATTTGAACGGGCGATTTGGAATGAAGAAGCTCATTCGGAAAGAAGAGGAATGGGGTGTGGGACGGTTAGGAAGTACTTGGATGGGGAAGTAGTGTCTCAGGTGTATCTAAAAATGAACTCTAGCCCAACTAAAGAAATCTTAGATTTAGTTAATTTACTAGAGTGAAAAATGCCACTCAAAGTGAATTGAATGGCATCGTTTATTATAATCGAGTTGCCTCTTAAGCTTTCACTGGAATCCTTTTTAGTGTCTCCAATAAGAAACCCCAGTATTTCTGAACACTACTAATCTGTACTCTTTCGTCAGGAGAGTGAGCGCCACGGATATTTGGTCCGAATGAGATCATTTCCATTTCTGGATAGTTAGTACCAAGAATACCGCACTCTAGACCTGCGTGACAAGCATATACATGTGCTTCGTCGTTGAATAACTCCTTGTATAGGTCTTTCATTATCGTTACGATACCGTCGTTTGGTCTCGGTGTCCATCCTGGGTAATCACCACTGTATGACACAGATGCATCTACTAATTCGAATGTTGATCTTATAGCTTGGGCAAGATCCATCTTTTCAGTATCTACAGAACTTCTTGTAAGACAAAGTACTTGATATTTACCATCTTTTGCGAGTACTCTAGCTAAGTTGTTAGATGTCTGTACTAGATCAGCGATGTCTGGACTCATTCTATATATTCCTGAAGGACAAGCGTATACTGCTTTAAGTAATTTATTGATGAATGATGGATCTATACATTTTTCAATAAGATCTACAGGTTCTAGTACTACTTCTAAGTTAGAATCAGTAGTTGTGTGTTCGTCCACCAGTGATCCGCCAGATTCACTTATTACTTCTTCTAGTTTTGCGACCAGACTTGAAGCTACAGATATAGTGGCTACAGATTCTCTTGGGATTGCATTTCTTAATCCACCACCATCTATGCTATGGATAGATATAGATACTTCATTACCGATTTCAGTAAGGAGTCTATTCATCAACTTATTAGAGTTCCCTAGCCCTTTGTGAATTTCCATTCCCGAGTGACCGCCAGATAGTCCTTTGATAGTCAATGAGAAAGAAGAATGGTCAGCTGGAGTATTAGCTTCAGAATAAGATCCTGTAGCGGTTATGTCTATACCTCCAGCACATCCAATTGTAAGCTCGTCATCATCTTCAGTGTCGAGGTTTAACATAATGTCAGCATCTAAGAATCCTCCTTTTAATTCCAATGCGCCAGTCATTCCTGTCTCTTCATCAATGGTAAAAAGTGCCTCCATTGGTGGATGTGGAATATCAGTTGATTCTAGAAGAGCCATGATCGATGCAACACCGATTCCATTATCTGCTCCGAGTGTTGTACCGTCCGCTTTGATCCAATCGTCTTTGACAATCATCTTAATGCCCTCAGTTGCAAAATCAAAATCCGTATCGTTGTTCTTCTGATGAACCATGTCAAGATGACTCTGCAGGACGATTGTTTTTCGATTCTCCATTCCTTTAGTAGCCGGTTTCTTTATGATTACATTACCAATATGATCCACTACTGTAGGAAGACCAAGTGATTCGCCAAATGCCTTTGCAAATGCTATTACTTCGGCTTCTTTTTTACTTGCTCTCGGAACTGCATTCAAGTCTGCAAAATTTTTCCACAGTGCCTTTGGTTCTTGATTTCTTACTTCGTTACTCATATAATCTTTTTCTTTTTCTAGTTTGTGTCTCAAATTTAGGAGTAATATCGAGATTAACCTATTTGTTATTTAAGCTTATTTTTCTTTTCGTAATTGAAAACCATACGCACAATTCCTACAATTACTTCCACAGCAATACCCTCGCTGTATATGATTTAATTCAGTAAATACAAGTAAACCGTTTTCCATCACGTAATGGAGGCCCTCTGTAGCTTTTGTAGGGAGTATGTTTGCCAGATTGACCAGTTGGTCTACCTCCGTTAAGCAATTATTGCAAAGACATTTGAAGTTTGTTTCTCTAAGATGTTCTGCAGTTTCTTCGGAAATTACTACTTTCGAGCAATCGCAAGAAGCGATATCATCAGCCCTACAAACAATAGGATCTTGGCATCTTGAGCAATTCTGGTTCGGTTTTGTCATATATCAAAGGTAAAGGAAGTAAACAGAAAATAATACTATGTGTTCATGATTACAAATCAAAGTCAATATGCCAGAATTACCAGAGGTTAATACGTTCAAAAAATATTTCGATGGAACTTCATTGAAGAAGAGAATCATGAATGTAAATGTACATGACGCTAAAATTATACGGAATATTTCTGGGGATGAATTTATTGATTATCTAACAGGCAAATCTTTTACGGGCAGCACAAGAAGAGGTAAATACTTATTTGGCCACTTGGATGATGGGAATCACCTGTTATTACATTTTGGAATGACTGGCGATCTCAAGTACTATTCGGATATATCCGAACGGCCAAAACATGAAAGGTTCTCTTTTGATTTTGACAATGGAGACTCTCTAGGATTTGATTGCCCAAGGAAGTTTGCAAGGATTGTCTATATCACTGATTTGGATCAGTATATAGCTGATGTAGGCCTCGGTGTTGATGCACTAGATATTTTAGAGGAAGATTTTCTCTCGTTCGCCAAAGGGAGAAAGATGACAATTAAGGGCTTCTTATTGAATCAGAAGATACTGGCAGGCGTCGGTAATCTGTATGCCGACGAGATCTGCTATCAAACGAGAATAACTCCAAATTCTGTCACTGGAAATATTCCCCAAAAGAAGCTAAAAGAGGTCTTTTTGGCAATGAAAAACATACTACATACTGCCATAGAAAGCGCCGCTCACTATAAAGAATACCCTGACGATTGGTTTTGGAAATGGAGAAAGAAAGATGGAAAATCAGACAAAGGAGAAATCATAATTACAAAAGTAGCGGGAAGAACGACATATCATGTAAAAGGTTGGCAGAAGAAATATTAATGAGGTGATCGGAATGGAATGATATTAAAACTTCCAATATTGGGCCTTAGCTGACTTAGCTATTAATTTGGTTTCACGTTAAAACGCACAACTGTTTGATTGTAAGCGATTTTTGTGTGTTTAGTAAAAGATTGTTCAATTGGAGTTAAAGTTAGGTAAAGCCTTGATATGAGAGATGGCTTGCATAGCAAACGCTCGTTCTTCGGTTCGTTTCTTTTTCAAGAAAGAAATGAACTCCCAAGCTGCTAGCGAAAGATTAAGTTGAAAAACACACTACATTCTTGAATGAAATCAGATGACGGTTGACACTAATAGAATTCAATTCGATGTACTGAAACATAAATAAGATAATCAGAACACACCTTAATTAATTCCTCTCCTAATCAAAACAAAAACTAAAATCAACCCAGTGTATCCTACAAAAAATGGAATAATATAACCCTCCAAATGAAACACGAGCATTACACCCATAATCAGTAACTGGAACCCAAGCCCAAAAGCCGAAACAGCCGTCATAAACCACTTAGGAAAGTTCTTTGCCGTTGTTGCTTTCATGTCAAGATAATATATCGCTTTATCAAATGTGATATACAACGTATTGTACGTCCAAAAGAACCAATTAACGGCGGTCTGAGTCTCTCCGGGTAGTGCAGTAGGAGCATGGTCTTCGAATACTCGACTTGTGGTGTCTCCATTGACCATGTTTCTCAAGATTACGTAATAGTAATTATACAAAGTCCCTTGTAGTTGAATTCCAATAAACGCTAATACTAGGAGTAGAAGAGAGCCATCTGTAATATGCCATATTGTAATAAGAAATAATAGATTCAAGATAATATCCGCAATAGAATCAAAATAACGTCCTACGTATGATGGAGTTGCTTTAATTCTTGCTAGTTCTCCATCTGCGGCATCTAGTATTGACTTAAGTACAAGAAAAAAAGCAGCTAAAATGAAATGACCTTCTAATATACAGTATATGGCGATCAAGCCAGAAATAATGAATGCTACTGTTACGTGGATAGGAGTCAGTGATGTCCCTTTTAAAGAATTAGCAATCAATCTGGCTGTCGGCCTTCCGTAATCAGATAGATCAAGGAATCTAAATTCCTCTGGTAATTTCGACATTCTATTTTTTGATTGGTTCTTCTAAAGTATCTAAACTTAAGATGTAACCGATTCTTCGCTAATATAAGCTAGGTATGAACCCAAAGTGAACATCAAACGGCACTAAGAGTTTAAATATAATCTAAATACAAATGAAAAAAGCCACACAAACTTAATTGTATGGCTTTCATCTATATTTTATGTGCAGTTATTTATCTTACACTAATCTTCAAACTCTTGTTTCCTAATTCACTTTGGATATTTACAACATAAGTTCCAAGTGTCAAGTTTTCAGTATCTAGAATAACTTGATTTGAACCTTCATTGATACTAACGTTAGACTTTGTAGATACAATTCGACCATTGATGTCAAATAAGTTAATAGTAACATTTGACATGGCTTTGTCTGATGTTACATTCAAATCTACTTGTCCAGTTCCTAGGTGAAATGCTGCGATAGATACATTTTTCAACGCATCATTAGTGGCAGTAGATCCAGTTACTAATTGCTTGTTTAAGTTAAACGGTCTTAAATTTCCACCTACTCTAGACCATAGGATTGTTACCACAGAATATCCATCTGCATAATCAGGAATATTTGAATCACCAGAAAAATCTAGTTCTCCATCTAAAGAGAATTCTTGATCAGCTATGATTGAACCAGTTACGATATTTTCTCCAAAGTGATTGTCACCATTAAAAGAATGAAGAAGGATGTTTCGGTGTTGTGCATTATTACCTTGCGATGCTTGGTATGCTACAAGTATGTCATCTACCAAGTAAGATGCAAGCCAATATTCTCCTCCACCTTCATCTGCTTCTAAGTCAACTAAGAATTTTACTCTTGAAGTATTTGTGATTTTTGTCCCATCAAATATAGCTGATGAACCAACACCTGCAAATGCAGGAAAAGATGCTGTAGTTCCTAAAACAATATTAAATTCATCTAGTTTCGCAGAGCTATTACTAGACGTAACGTTCATGTTATCATTGTTGAGGAAAAAGACAGGTTGTCCGTTGCTTGTTGGTAAATTAGAAATTATTTCTTTGGCAGTTGGTGTTGCTAGGTCGCCACTAAAGTGTGCACTCCAAATAATAGTAGGATTAGTCGCCTGACTTTCGATCAAATCTTTTTTGAATTCCCAACCCCATTGTCCACATAGTGGACACCAATCAGCTGTTTTTTTAGTTACTAGAGACCATTGTTCGGTACTGATCTCTTGAGCTTTTATTGATAAAGTACCTAGAACTAGACACACGAGTAAAAGTAATTTTCTCATTTTAATTTCCTATTTGAGTTATTGTTTGCACAGAATGAATGTTTTACAAATTGCGCAATGCTGTAATATGAAGTGCAAATATACAACACTTCAATCTATTTTACAATCGTTTTATTTAGAATCTTGTCGTTAGGATAACGAATAGCCTACAAAGTACCGTTATTGAAATTGTACAGTGTCGCAGTGACTACTTTTCCAACTGCGCGGATTGTGTTTTTATCAATGATGTCCATATTATCTTTTTGAGTGTGGTGGTAGTGATCGAATTTTTTTCCGTCTCTATCTTCACTCATATTTATAATATCTATCATTGGTATTCTACGATATTTGACTACGTTGACATGGTCATCTAGCACAGAACCAGAATCTATATTTTGGAAGTAATTACTAAAGGACATTCGCTCAGCTAAGCCCCATATTTTATCTACATATTTACCTGCAACTTGCACCGAGAGTGCTTCTTTACCGAAGATTGCATTCTTCGCACCTACCAAATCAAGTAAAATTCCAAAATTTGCTTTGTAATTTTTAACATGTGGTTTCTTTGCCCAATACTCTGACCCAAGACACCATCCTTCACCATCAAGTCCATTGTCTTCAGCATCAAATAAAACAAAGTCTACACCAATGTCAATGCCGTTTTCCTTTATAAGTCGAGCAATTTCCAATAATACACCTACACCTGATCCTCCGTCATCAGCTCCGAGGATTGGTTGGTTCTGCATCGCCGGATCTTCATCCTTCTCAGCTATTTTTCGTGTGTCAAAGTGTGCACATAGTAGAATCCTTTTTTTCTTGTCTGGATTAATAATACCAATAATATTAGTAGCATCAACTCCCTTTTCATCAAGAAAGTCAACTTTAAAATCTTGAGTTATTACTTCATCCGTGTACTTAGTTAGTTCAGCTTCTAAATATTTAATTAAGTCCTTATGGGCTTGAGTTCCTGGGTACCTGTGACCAAATTTTACCTGTTCTTCTATGTTCTGATAAGCCTTTTCATTATCAAATTTAGGTACTTTTCTCCGCACTATTTTTTCTGGCTGATCTGCCTTATTTGATTTAGTGCTGTCTGATTTGCAACCAATAGCAAAAACAGCAATCATAAGAATGAGAATAGCTTTTTGGATATATCGGAACATAGAGTTTAGTTTGTTAATTTGGAGTTGTATATCTATAATTAGTTATTATTTTAATGTCCAACCAGTGCCTTCCGCACCATCTTTTAGTACGATGTTGAGTTCTTTCATTTTATCCCTTATAGTGTCAGAGGTAGTCCAGTCTTTATTCTCTCTAGCGCTTTGTCTTATGTCAATTATAAGATCCATAAGTCCATCTATCATAGTGGACCCTCCACCGCCAGCATCAAGATCATTTTTAAGAGCTAGTATATTGTTGAGGAAGTCATCGAAGGCCTCTTTCAGCGCTAATAAAGTAGTTTTACTTACTGTGTTTATTTCCATTTTTCCGTCCACGAAACTATTTATCATCGGCACCAACGCGAATAACTGTGATAATGCTCTTGGAGTGTTGAAATCATCATCCATGTCCGCGTATGCTGCATTGATAAGATCAAGGATCGATTTGTTAATCTCAGGTTCATCAGACAACCCTTTAGTTTCTAGTTTTTTAAGATGCTTGTAGGCCTCCATGAGCCTTTTGTAACCTTTTTCTGCAGCCAATAGACCATCATCGGTAAGGTCAAGAGTTGATCTGTAATGAGATTGCAACATAAAGAACTTGACAGCCATTGGGCTGTACCCTTTACTTACATGGGGATTATCTCCAGTAAATAATTCTTCAGGTGAGATCGTATTACCATCACTTTTACTCATCTTTTTACCATTCATCAATAGCATGTTGGTGTGCAACCAATAATTAGCTGGTTTACATCCACATGAACCGATATTTTGGGCTACTTCATTTTCGTGGTGAGGGAACTTAAGATCGTTTCCACCTCCATGAATATCAAAATGTTTGCCTAAGTACTTAGTACTCATAGCACTACACTCTAGGTGCCATCCTGGAAAACCAACTGACCAAGGTGACTCCCATTTCATCAGGTGGTCATCCGCAGCTTTCATCCATATAGCGAAATCAGAAGGGTTTCTTTTTTCACTTTGATTTTTAAGATTGTCTCTTGTTTCAGTCAATAGGTCTTCTATGATTCTGCCTGATAGTTTACCATATTCTCCCGTCTCGTTAGAAAATTTGATTGTGTCAAAGTATACAGAGCCATTTTGCTCATATCCGTATCCATTATCAATTATGGACTGTACCATTTCTATTTGTTCGATTATATGGCCAGTAGCCCGCGGTTCAATTGATGGCTTTAATGTGTTGAAAACATCCATCATAGCATGGAATCCATTACTATACTTCTGAGCAACTTCCATCGGTTCTAGGTTCTGAAGCCTAGCACCTTTACTCATTCTGTCTTCGCCGTCATCAAGAAGATGTCCTACATCAGTGATGTTTCTTACATATCTGACTTTATAGCCACTAGCAAGTAAGTATCTATATATAATGTCAAAACTTACAAAAGTTCTACAATTGCCTAAGTGAACATCACTATATACGGTTGGTCCACAAACATACATTCCAATGAATCCATCTTCAATTGGTGTGAATTCTTCTTTTTGTCTAGTAAGGCTGTTATGCAGTTGTAACTTTCGCACCATGATATCTCTTCTTTGTGAGGCTTAATAAAATTTAAGACGCAAAAGTAGTGATAAAGTTCTTTTCTGAGCGATGAGAAGTGTTATAATTTTGTTTAATTACCGTATAGAGAAGATTATCTCAACCTATCCATACTTTTTACAAGTTTATTGTCCTTGTTGATGTACTTAGTCGCAAGGATGGTAGTAATCAGTCCTATTATTGGCAGATAAATAGCTAATCCATCATTTATTTCAACACCTTTTGATAGACCCGTTGGTTCATTATATATTAATAAGAATGCAACAAGGGGAAGAAGAATACTAAGTACAATTACCAAGTAGCCAAGTCTTAGTTGTAAAGGTCTATTTCTAAATAGAAATATACTAATTAAAGCTACCGCTCCTCCTAGGATTGTCAAGCCAAGCAAGACTGGATTGTCCAATACGTTATAAATTTTATCGCTTAAAAATCCTGGTGAAGACTTATCACTAGTTGCGAAATTAAAGACGAACTGGAGAAAAAAAGTAATACTTGCAAGAAGTAATAATATGCTTTGGATTCGTTGAATCATGACTTTTATTTTTGGCAAACATAATGCATTTTGTTCTACTCACCACATAAAATTAATAGGAATAAGGTGGAATAATTACCTTTGTGCTGTATATCAATAACTAAGGTTTAATGATTTTGACTTCAAATCTATTACTAGATCATAAATTAAGTTGGTGGGAATCCGAATATCTCCTCAAGGAAGTGGATTATACCATATTGGGGGCTGGTATTGTTGGTTTAAGTACAGCAATCGAGTTGAAACAACTGTCTCCTAGCTCAAAAATTTTAATTCTT
Organism: Herpochondria borealis; assembly: GCA_032274145.1. Classification (NCBI taxonomy): domain Eukaryota; phylum Rhodophyta; class Florideophyceae; order Ceramiales; family Ceramiaceae; genus Herpochondria; species Herpochondria borealis. The sequence continues at coordinate 14,005 of JAVCKV010221553.1, read as the reverse complement.
GATAAAAAGACTTATCCTATTGGTGCGAGCACCAAGAATGCAGGCTTTGCATGTTTTGGATCAGTGAGTGAGATACTAGACGATATAGATAGTTTTGGTGAGAATGTATGCCATAAACTAATCGCAATGAGGTGGCGAGGATTAAGCATATTGAAAGGTCGTATTTCTTCCGCCGATATGGATTATCAACATCGTCCAGGTATAGAGATATTTGACGAAGAGAATGAGGCCTTTTATCATGCTCAAATCTCGAGTATTAACACTCGTATAGAACATGTTTTATCCAAGAAGAATTGCTTTAGTCTGCGTGACGGAAAATATGGAAAGGAAACTGTAAATAGCCTAGAAGGGTGTTTGAATCCGCAGATGATGATGGCACATTTGGAGATAGAAGCGCGGAAATTAGGTGTTATATTTTTGCAAGGGATTGACGTCACAAATATAGATGATTCGAATTGTGAATTATCTACGAATTTTGGGTCTATTTCTTATAGCAAATTGATCATTTGCACGAATGGTTTTTCACAAAAATTATTAGGTGATATTGATGTGCAACCCGCACGTAATCAAGTAATAGTGACGAAGCCAATTGGTGGTTTTTCTCTTGATGGGTGTTATCATATGCACAAAGGATATGTTTATTTTAGAGAAGTGAATTCTCGATTAATTCTTGGTGGTGGAAGGCATATCTCCAAGGTTGAGGAGACTACTGATGTCCTTGAGAACACAGAGGATATTATCAGTTATTTAAAAGAGCTTGCGGAAACAAAAATACTAGAAGGTGAAACGATTGAAATTGATAAAATGTGGAGTGGTATTTTGGGTGTTGGAGTAGACAAGATGCCAATTGTGAAAAAAATAAACCATAATATCATGGTAGCGGTCAGAATGGGCGGAATGGGAGTAGCAATTGGAAGTTATATTGGTAGGGTTGCAGCATCTATTTTGTTGGAAGATGACAACAGTGACATGAAACTATTCGTTAGGAGTTGACATATGATTATATTTAAATCTTATATATTATTTATTTTTTGCTTTCTGATTCCATTAAATGTGATTGGACAGGAAAAGGTACTCGTGAAGCAGGAGCCTAAGGTCAAAGAAAAATCAAATTCAAAAAATAATCAAACTGCAGATCAAGATACTTTAAAGAAGTCATTCTTGAGGATCATAAGTGCTGATAATCAAGTATATGATGCGAGAGGAGAAGATGAATTATTTATTTCAAATGGAAATGTTAGAATCACGCACGATAGCGTTTATATGTTTTGTGATACAGCTATTTTGGTCAACGGAATTAACTTAGAAGCAAAAGGTAATATATCAATTATCAAAAATGATACGATTAAGATATTTTCTGATTCATTATTGTATCAAGGGGATTCGTTGATGGCTTATTTCGTAGGAAATGTTGTTTTGGAGGATGGCGATCAGAAGTTGTTTACATCCTTTTTACAATATGATTTAGAGAAAGATTGGGCCATCTATTCAGACACAGCACTTTTAATTGCTGATGATATGGAAATCAAGAGTAAACGCGGGATATTTCACTTAGATGAAAACTATGTCAACTTTTATGAAAAAGTGACAATTGATGGGCAAGATTTTGATTTATTATCAGATTCTTTGAGGTACTACACAGAGTTAAAGCGAGCGATGTTTTTATCTCCAACATTGATTAATCAAGGTAGCAAAAGGATCTACTCTGAAGGTGGGTTTTATGATATTGATGATAAAGAATCAGAGTTTTTTGGTAATGCCCAGTTTATTGACGGTGACCAGACTTCTACGGCAGATACGATAAGAAATAATGAAGAAGAAAATATCACGGAATTAATTGGAAATGCACGTTTCAAATCAAAAGATGAAGAGGGTAGAGCTGATAAAATAATCAGCAATAAAAATCAGGAAGAAATAGAACTCATTGGTAATGCTTTTTTCGAAAATCCCGACAATAAAGTAACAGGAGAAACTATTCTTTTTAATGAAGCAACAAATGATGTAAAAGTATCTGGTCGGAGTGTTTTAAGTAGTCCTCCTATGATTATTATTGCGGATGATTTAGATTATCGAAAAGATTCTGGACTTGCCTTTGCTGATGGAAATGTAATATGGAAAGACACGTCAGCCAACTATGAAATTGTTTGTGACCATGCTCGCTATATTGATTCGATTGATTACATGAAAGCATACAATGATGTCGGTAAACCTGTTCTTAAAAATGAGGTAAGCAAGGGGGATACTTTGCTTATGAGTGGAGATACTTTGATTTCTTATACTTTGACAATAGGAAACGATTCTATTGGGATTGATACGCATAGGTATTTTCAAGCTTTCGAAAATGTAGAGCTAATAAATGCGGAGATGCAAGGTGTTTGTGATTCATTGAGTTATAATGGTCAAGATAGTGTTTTTACGCTTTTTGGTTCTCCATTGATGTGGGCGGATTCATCTCAATATAGTGGGGATACAATAGTGATGGCTATGAGTAATAATAAAGTTAAACAAGTTGATCTTTTAAGGAATGCAATGATTTTATCGACTACAGATTTACAATTTTTTGATCAAATAAAAGGAAAAATAATAAATGCATATTTTGTGTCTGGTAATATCGATCGAATGAAGGTGAAAGGAGGGGCGGAATCTGTTTATTATATGAAAGACGAAGAGGAGTATTATACAGGTGTTAATGAAACCCAATGTTCAAATATGACGTTTATATTTGAAGAGGGAGAGTTGTTACAAACTAGATATTACAAAGAACCTATTAGTAAGCTTTCTCCTATGGGGAAAGCAAATCATGAAGCGATAAAGTTGGGCGGATTTAATTGGCAAATAGTCAGGAGACCATTGACATTATCTGATCTGTTTAATTGATCGCAAAATAGTTAGTTTTATAATTAAAAATATTCTTTTTAGTAGAATGGAAAATAGAATTTTATACATCACATTATTTATTGCGTTTTCAATTTTGGGCAAGGCTCAAGATTCATTTGATTTTTCGGCGGACAATTATTTTAATCTAGGAAACGAAGCTTATAACAATAATCAATTTGGCGAAGCAGTATTTCAATATGAAAGAGCTTTATTGTTAGACCCTAATGCAAGGGATATTCAAGTAAATCTCAACCTTGCAGTAGAAAGACTTGATGCCGATATTATAGAGTTGGAGCCATTTTTCTTGGCAGATTGGTGGAAGAGCTTATCTAATGCGTTTTTGCCTGGTATGTGGAAGCTATTATTTGTATTACTCTTGATCCTATTACTAGGAGTCGTGTTTCTGCATCTCTTTAGAGGTAAGTTGAGTTCTAAACTTGCTTATAGTTTAGGAGGTAGTTTGATTTTTCTGATTTTAGTGTCTGTTCTTGCTGGAAACTCTAGGGCCAATTCTATTTTTAATAATAAGTATGCTGTTCTAAATGGAAATATAGAGTCATTATTAGAAGGGCCAGATCAAGTTAGCGAAAAAGTAAAGTCAGTAGTCAACGGAGTTAAAGTGAAAGTTTTGGATTCTAATGCCGAATGGTACAAGGTCTCTACTATGGATAGTGAGCAAGGATGGGTGTTGAAATCCCAGGTTAGATTATTGAAGTTCCTAAAGTGAATTCCTTAATTGAAAAGGCTTTAGTCTTCGAGATGTGTATTTTTACATATCCTAAAATCATGTATTTTAATGTCAAATTAAATATTTCCATTATATTTGCACTTGTAATCAATACAGTCCCATCCAAAAAATACATCTAGATTAAATAACAAATTATATAATATTGTAATATGTTTGGCTAGGTATTTGTAACTACAGTAGATAAATATTCAATTTTTTTGTAATATAACAGTGCAACCTTACTTTTATAAAAGATATATATTAGTTTTGTGCACAATTATTAATAGATAAATAAGTCTCAAACATAATGATGAAAAGATATTTGTTATCAATTATTCTGGGAATCCTTTCCTTTGCGAACTACTCATTTGGGCAGATAGAGCTCAATTTTGTTGGCGCTAGCGGCAATGCAAACGGTACAGTAGATGTAGACGTCACTGTAAATGGATTTAATGATATGGCAGGTCTTCAATATTCCGGAGCATGGGATAGTTTAGTAATGACCTATAATTCCGTTGTTTCTACGAACCCAAATTTGCCAGCCCTTACAACTTCTAATATTAGTGGACCTGAAGGAGCAGCTTTGGATGAAGGTCAATTCTCTTTTCAATACAACAACCCTAATGGAACGGGTAATCTTGATGATGGGGATGTATTATTCACATTGAGATTCAATTTGGTTGGAGAAGAGTGTGCATCTACACAGATATCTCTTACGGGAGATCCAACTTCTATAGAAGCATTTGATAAAGACTTCAACGAATTTAATGTTACTGCTACTTCTGGGGATATTATGATCAATGGAACAGATTGTAATGGTACAGGCGGCGGCGATGAGCTTACGATTACTGCAGGTATGGAAAACGTATTTGCAAACGGTACTGTTTGTGTGCCATTGGTTGTGACTAATTTCAATGAGGCACAGTCAGGTTCAGGTACTATACTGTGGGACCCAACTGTAATCACGTATCTTAATTTAGATAATATTTCCATTACAGGTGTAGAGAATTCTTTAAACACCTCTAATATAGCTAATGGAGAATTGAAATTTGTTTGGTCTAATGTAGATCCTGCAAATCCTCTCACCTTAGCTGATGGTTCGATTTTATTTGAAATCTGTTTTACTGCAATAGGGGCTGTAGGCGATATGTCTCCAATCACTCTTTCGGAAGCGGGTTCGCTTGGTTTTGAATTTGCAGATGACGATGGTACTGCGTTCCCTCAGATATTAACAAATGGGAAGGTTACTATTATCGACGCACCAACTGATCCATTTATACTAAACGTTTCTGACGAAACTTATAATATGAATGAGAGTCCAGGTTGTGTAGATATCACAGTGGCTAATTTTACGAATATTCTTAGTATGCAATTTGTTATTACTTGGGATACTGACGTAATTAGTAATGCAAATCCTTCAAATTTCATGCTTGATGGTATAAGCTCAAACAGTTTTTTATTTGATCAAGCTGGTGGAAGTGCCACATTTAGTTGGAATGATAATGTTGGTGTTGACTTACTAGATAATACAAAAATATTTTCTCTTTGTTTTGATTTAGATGCATGTGATGAGACAAGTCCTATACAGATTGTATCTCAGGGAAGTACTACCATCGAGATAGTAGATGGAAATACTGATCCAATAGATGATGTTTCAATAGATCAGGGAAGCATATCTATTATCTGCGTTACCGATCCATGTGGGATTACTAATGTTGTAAATACTTGCGCTGGAACTTTGGGCGGGAGTGTGATTGTAAATGTTGAAGATGGATGTAATTATTCTTGGACAAATAGTGCAGGTACAGAAATTGCAACAACACAAAATTTACTAGGAGTAGGTGTAGGCGTTTATGTTTTAAATGTGACATGTGATGGAGACGTAACATGTATGCTTATGGCTGAAGTGAATGAAGTGGCTGGATTAACAGTGTCTGGCACGGAAACTGATGCTGGATGTGGGGATTTAGGAGCGATTGATGTAATGGTAAGTGGCGGTAGCGATAATTATAGCTACAATTGGAACCCAACTCAGCCGAATTCTCCGAATATTACTGGCCTCATGGCAGGAGCTTACAACCTGACAGTAACTGATAACGATTCAGGATGTACTGGTACAGCATCATTTAACATTGATGATGTAGAATCTGATCTATTACTTAACGATAATGGAAATGTTACAAATGAAACTTGTCTTGAAGAAGATGGATCTATTACACTTAATGTAAGTGGTGGATGTATGCCATACAAATATGCTTGGTCTAATAATACAATAGGGAATACACCAAATGCTGAAAATCTAGCGGCTGGTGTATATGGAGTAACCATAACAGATGATGTCAACACTATGGTGACAGGAAGTTTTACTGTCGGTGGCTTTACACCTATTACTTTAGTAGGTGTGCCAAACGTAACTGCAGAAAATGACGGGATGAGTGATGGGTCAATCACTATTACCGTAACAGGAGGGACCATTCCATATAATTATAACTGGTCGGGACCTACTTCTGGATTGCCAAATAGTAATACGATAACAGGTTTAGTTGCCGGTACTTATACTGTAGCAGTTACAGATGATTCTAATTGCTCGGTTATTTTTGATCCTATATTAGTAGGGGCAGTTGATGGGGGAGATAGTGTTCCAATATTCTCTGGAGTTAATGTTATTGATGCTGCCAATGGATTTGGTGTTATTTGTAACGGAGATGCTACATCTTTTATATCAGGTAATATAGAGGGTACAGTTCCTATTACGATTACTCTAAGTGGAGCAAAGGATTCAGTTATAACAATAAATAATGCAGGTACATTTGTATTCGATAATTTGGCAGCGGGTTCTTATGCTATATCCGCAACTAACTCCTTAGGAGATACAGACGCTGGGTCTTTTGATGTGACAGAACCTGATGCTATCGTATATAGTATAGATAAAGGTTGTGATGAAGAAGAGCAGTGTGATGGATTTATCGATCTTAATTCATCTGGAGGATTTGGTGATCTTATGTATACTTGGTCAGATCCAGATTTAGATGGTGATTCAGTTGATGATCTATGCGAGGGCAGTTACACTGTTACCATTAAAGATGAGAATGGTTGTGAAAAAATGGAGACGATAGAAATTACTCCATGCTCAATGATACAACCTGGATGTTATGAAGTAAGAAATGTGATCACGCCAAACGGTGATGGGATGAATGAAAATTTCGCAATTACGTGCATCAATGATTTTCCTGCGACTTTAGAAGTGTATGATAGATGGGGTGCACTTGTATTTAATCAAGAGGTATATGACGGTTCATGGTCTGGGATATCAAATTCTGGAAGTGAATTAATAGAAGGAGGGTATATGTATGTTATCGTTATAGACTTCGGTCAAGGTAACAGGGAAGTAATGAAAGGAACTATTACTTTATTAAGAGACTAAGATTAGAAAACTATATAAATTGAAAATTACAATGAAAAAATTTATAATATCACTTAGTGTAGTTGGATTTATGATGTTGAGCATCATGTCTACTATCAATGGACAATCAAGGTACTTTGATGAGAGGTATATCTACTCACAACATAATATCAATCCTTCGTTAATTAATGCAGGAGCAATTGGAACAAATGATTATCAAGATTTATTTGTTAATTATCGAAATACTTGGGCTGGGTTCGAAGACTCTCCTAAGACTATTTTGATCGCATATAATGGTCCGATTGGAAATAGATTAGGGTTCGGTGCTCAGTTGTTGAGTGACTCATATGCTAATTTGAATACTACAAAAGGTCAGGTTGGATTGTCTTATACAATTGAATCACCTACAAATAAAATTGGTTTTGGTATCTCCACAGAGTATATCCAACATAACTTATCAGGTTCTGGTGTTTCTGGGGCTCAGGTAGACATTACCGATCCTATTATTAGAGATAGGTTAGACGGTGCGCAATACTTTGATGCATCTTTCGGTGTGTATGGATTGTATAATAAGAAATTGGTCTATGGTATTTCTTTTCCTTCTCTTATAAGTAGTAAGATTAGTGATACAGGATCCGAGGCAGAGCGAAATATTGGATATATATTCCAAGTAGGATATAAAATGAAGTCAGAAACGACTAAAATTACTTTTGAGCCATCTGTTGTAGTCAAGTCACTTATGAATACACCAACCCACATAGACCTTATGGGCAAGTTTGGATTCTTGGAGGATAAACTTACTGGAGGGATAGCTTATACGCTAGGTGGAGATAAAAGACTAGGTTTCCTTATAGGTACAACTATAGAGTCTTTAAAAATTAATTATATGTACAATGTGAGCTCAGCTGAGTTTCAAACATATAATAATGGATCTCATGAAATTTCAATTGGCCTGAGATTTGGAGAAAACAAAACAGCAAAAACTGTCAAAGAAATGGAAGCGGCTACAGATATGTAGAAAATTGCATTTTAATAAAATTTATAGCGAGGCTATCTCTGATGAGGTAGTCTCGTTTTGTGTTTATAGGACTTTTTCTTACAGTATATTAATATTTTAACATTCCTTAATCCTATTGTCCGCTTAGCATTGGCCTAGCTTGAGATAAAGTATCTTTACATATTGATATTTTTTATATATAAATTCTTTGCATTTGATATTATTATTATCTTTGTTCAGTATTTCGGACATATTATGTCTGAGGTATACATATTATGGTATATTTTAATGTGATAAATACCCAATTTTCGGTATTAGTCAGGCTAGGTTAAAATGTATCTTTGCATTTCGTACGTATTAATAATTACGTTTACGAAATGAATAAAGTAGAAAACTACGCATTAGAAGAACTCAGTTTAATAACCGGAAAAAGACGAAACTTCCTCCACTGAATATTCTAGAGAATTGCTAAGGTTTTAATAATGTGATGCTTTGCGTCACCAATAAATTATGGCTAATTATTTTGATGAATATATTTTTTTATAACCAAAACTCAATCTTATGTTAAGTAAATTTATTTACAAAACTTTGATGGTATTCGCTCTTGCAGTTGTTGCACAGGTAGGATACAGTCAAAATTATGTAAGTTCTGATGCAGCAATAATTCTTTTAGAAGATGCAATTGTTGAATTAGAAGCAGAACTTAGTGTGCCTTTCGTGTATACAGGAAACGTACAAGCTCAAAACGATCAGACTGGAGACAAAATCAAATTATCGCTTATGAAGGCGGTAAAAGAGGATGTTGAAATTTTGAAAGACGTACAAGGTACAATGGACGTATGGTACGACAAAGCAAATGCTGAAATTCCAGCGAGAAAAACCAAAATGACTTTAGCGCTTGACAGTGTTAAAAATCTATTATCTTAATTAAAACAAAACTCAATCTCATGAAAATTAGATTATTGACATTACTTGTTGCCTTCGTGGCACCAATGCTAGTGTTCGGTCAAGCTATTACTGGAACTGGTGGGTCATTTAACCCAGCCGGTGCTACTAGTGGTGTCGTATCGTACACAGCAACAGCTGCTGGAATTGCTGGGTCTACTGTAACAGGTGGTACTTGTCCTTCTACTGGTGTTGTTATTGCTGATGCAGCAGTTCCTGCTACATTAGGTTATAACACAGAAATTACAAATATTACTTTAGTTAATGCTCAGCACACATTTGCTGCTGATCTTGACTTAAGACTTATTGCTCCTGATGGAACAGTATTAACTTTCAATTTAGATAATGGAGGTTCAACTGGTCTTGATGTTGCAATGGATATGGTGTTTAGTAGTACTTCTGCAAATTGTGCAGATACTTGGACATCAAATACAAGTGCTACTCAACCTGCTGACATGCAGTTCGAGACTGTAGAAAATACTTGTGGACCATTAGATGCTACATTTAGCTTCGTTTGTGGTTCAAATGCAGCTATTTTTAACGGTGTTGCTGTTGATGGTGACTGGACTTTAGAAGCTACTGATGATGCGGGTGGAGACACTGGTTCATTTGATAGTTTCTCAATAACGTTCGCTCCTATGACTCCTCCGGATGTTGATGAGGCTGGTGTTGCAGTTGATTTATTAGCTTGTTGTGTTGACGTATGTGAACTAACAGGTCCAACTGAATTCATCTTCCCATTAGAAGCTGGAGAGTGTGAAGAAGCTATCTTTTACGATGCTCCTGGTATCGGAGGTGGACCTTCATGTAAGTTCTGTCCAGACCTTGATATGGCTGGTATGGTAACTTTCACACAAGTTGGAAACGTAACTGAAACATTAGATGTTGACGGTATGCCTACAGAGGTTGTTATTGGTGAAGGTGGAACTAACAGCTACACAATAACTGCAGTTGCAGATGCTACTGTTATGTTTGACTTCGCTTTCCAAGGAAGTGCATTTTGGGATCCGTTCACAATCGAAGGACCTACTGGTGCTGATTTGACTGGTGGAAACAATGCTGGTTCAGTATTTGGATTCATTGCAGCAGGAGAGTCTATTGTTGCTCAGATAGCTTCACTTGATGGAGTTGTTGATGGTTCAAACCTTACTTTAACAAACTTTGATATAATTGATGTAAGTTTCTACCCATGTTATGTGTTAGAACTAGTTGACGGACCAGCTGTTGGTGAATATTTCCCAGCGGGAATATATGAAGCTAACTATACTGCTACACCAACTATCTTGCTTGATGGAATTCCTACTCCTCAACCAGGAAGTGCAATAACTTATACTCAAAACATAAACGTATTAGCATACAGTGGACCTGTATCTAACGCTTTAGCTTGTAATGATCATGTAAATATTTCAGCTGATGAAAATTGTTCTATTACAATTGGTGCTGATCTTTTCTTAGAAGGTGGTCCTTACGCATGTTACTCTGATTATGAAGTTAACATTTGGATTTTCGGTAACGAAGCTAACCAAACTGGAAACGTAAACGATGCAGATGTTGATTTCGGGAATCTTCTTGGAACTCACACTTATGAAGTTACTGATCCTACTACAGGTAACAAATGTTGGGGAACTTTCACAGCTGAAGATAAATTGGCTCCTTCTCTAACTTGTAATGATTATACTATCAACTGTACAGAAGGAACAATTAACAGCCCTGTTGTTGAAGATGTTTCTGTTGTAACTATCGTTGAGAATGTTTCTAACTCAGGTGACAACACTTACTCAGTAAATGTTCCATTTAATGTTAGTATTACAGATGTAAATGTAATCTTTAACGGAGTAATCACTGGTAGCCAATTCGGTTGGGGTGCTACAGTAACGGCACCAAACGGCGCTGAATTATCAGTATGGCCTAATGGTATTGGTGGATGTGGAACTACAATTGATTTCATAGCTGATGATCAAGCTGTTGATGGTATTACTTGTGCTCAATTCCAAACTGGAGTTGCATCTTCTACAATAACACTTTTCGAAAACTTTGGATTCCCTTACACTCCTATGGCAGCTGTAAATGGAACTAATTCAGGTGGTACATGGACATTGAACATGACTGGAGACTTTGATATTACTGAAGTTTCTATTCAATTCAATAATGGAACTTGTTTATTAGAGCCAGGAGTTGTTGATGGTGATGCATGTGGAAACACATCATACACATTCAGTGATACTGAAGTTGATAATGGTTGTGATGGTAACATCATTACTAGAACTTGGTTTGCTACTGATGCTTCAGGTAACCAATCTGAAGGTTGTGTACAAACTATTACAGTTGAAAGTATTGGAATAGCTGATATCTTATTACCACCGGCTCTTATTGAGTTACCTTGTGGAAATGGAACATCTCCAGAAGATATCGTTGCATTCTTTGATAATCCTTTGACTACTGATATTCCTCTTTCAGCTAACTGTACGTTAGATGTAATCGAGAGAAATGAAGGTCATCCTTTTGGATTCCCTCACTACATGCAAAGAGGTTGTGATAACAACAAACACCCACAAATCGTTGATAACAATGTTTGTGATATTTATGCAACATATTCTGATCAGGTAATACCTGCTTGTGGTGTTGGATGTAATGGTAACGTTAAAGTTATCAGAGAATGGACACTACTTGATTGGTGTACTAGCGAAACTGCACTTCATGTACAGCTTATAAAAGCTGTTGATAATGACGGACCTACTTTCATCGTAAAAGATGTAACAGTAAGTACTGATCCTTGGGGATGTGAGGCGAACATTGAAATCCCACAACCATGGGAATTACACGATGCTTGTACTTCAGATCTTACTTATACAGTAAGTGGACCTGCAGGAGTTGTTATCGTTGGTGATGCTACTGTTGGATACACTGCTTTAGGTGCACCAAAAGGAGCTCATACATTTACTTACACAGCTTCTGATTGTTGTGGTAACGTTACTTCTGTAGATGCTACATTTACAGTATTTGACGGAGCTCCTCCAGTTGCAGTTGCTAAGCAAAATATCGTAATTAGTTTGACTAGTAGTGGAACAAATAATGATGGATTAGCAAAATTATTTGCTGCATCTGTTGATAATGGTTCACATGACGGTTGTACTGAAAATGTAAGAATTGAAATTAGAAGAGATGAAGATATCTGTGACCTAAGAGGAAACGATACTTATAATGCAGATGGTCATCCAAATGATGGAAGTCCTAATCCTAACTCTCCGAGTTATGATCCAGACGGTGGTGCATATGTTAAGTTCTGTTGTGCTGATATAACAAACTCTACTACTGATGTAAATGGTGATGGTGAAAACGATCCTGGATATGTTAGAGTATGGATGAGAGTATGGGATGATGGTGACATGGATGGAATCTATGGAACTGCAGGTGATAACTATAATGAAACTTGGACTTATGTTAAAGTTGAAGATAAGTTAGCTCCAGCTATCGTTTGTCCTGCTGATATTACAATCTCTTGTGATGAAGATTACACTGATACTGGTGTAACTGGAGTTGCTAATGGATTTGCTTCATGTGGAGGAATTGATGTTGAGTATAATGATATCATCATTAACCTTAATACATGTAACGAAGGATTTGTAAGAAGAAGATGGAATATTGTTGGAAGATCAGATATTTTCTGTGACCAAACAATAACACTTGAAGGTATAGATGCACCAGTAAATGTTAGTTTCTCTCAAGTAGGAGACTTTACTGCGGCAAACTGTCCTGATATGATTTCTTTAGGAGAGCCTACATGGATCGCTGGTCCTTGTGATGTTCTTGGATATACAGTTGAAACTGATACTTTCAGATTCGAAGATGGTGCTTGTTACAAACTAGTTAACCACTGGACTGTAATTAACTGGTGTGATTATGCGCCAAACGATAATTTCTGGAATGGTGAAGGTTTATGGGAGCACATCCAAGTAATCAAAGTAACTGACGAAACTAAGCCAGTAATCGAAGATTGTGAAGATAAAATGTTCGCTATCAATGATCACGCTGATTCTGATGATGATGGTGTAGTATGTGAAGCTATGATCACGCTTACTAACGTAGCAACTGATCCTGGTTCAGATAACTGTCCTACAGGATGGTTGAAATGGCAAGTAGTAGTTGACCTTTGGGGAGACGGTACTGACGATTTAGAGTATAGTTCATTCTTACCTCCATTTGATACTCAGTTTAACGATACAAATGGTAATGGTATTGGTGATGTTTATTTATCTCCAACAGCTAACGGTGAGACTGTTTCAGTTTCTTTACCGGACATCGCTGGAAGTATGAGTAATCACAAAGTTTACTGGAAAGTAACTGATGGATGTAATAATGTTACAACATGTGACTATGAGTTCATGGTTGTTGACAAGAAAGCTCCAACACCTTACTGTATTTCTGTAAGTACTGCAGTTATGGATATGGGTGCTAACAACGAGCCAGGTGTTGAAATCTGGGCTTCAGACTTTAACCTAGGTTCTTATGATAACTGTTCTGCTCAAGAAAACTTACGTTTCTCTTTCAGTGGTACTAACCCTGATGTTCCTAATAGAACATTCACTTGTGCTGACGTTGCAAACTCTCCAGTAGAGGTTCAAATGTATGTATGGGATGAAAAGGATAATGTTGATTTCTGTTCTGTATTATTAACACTTGTTGATAATCAAGACCTTTGTGAAAATGGAGGAAGTAGAATTGCAGGTAATGTAAGTACTGAAGAAGGTACTCCAGTATCTAATGTTGAAGCATCAATCTCTGCAGCAATTGCTGAGTATCCTAAGTCAGATATGACTGATGATCTTGGAATGTATGCATTTAATGTGCCAAACAACAATAACTACATGGTTGACGCAAGCAAAGATGTTGATTACCTTAATGGTGTATCTACTCTTGATCTTGTTAAAATCCAGAGACATATCTTAGGATTAGAGGATCTTGATTCTCCTTACAAGTTAATAGCTGCGGATATCAATGCTGATAACAAAATCAAAGCAAGTGATCTTTCTCAATTGAGAAAATTAATCTTAGGTGT